>LS484718.1:412739-426001 GCA_900490705.1 Pristionchus arcanus | reverse complement strand
CGAGATTCCCCTAGTTGTAATAGACTAGCCTCCTTCGGAGGCTAGACCCTGCGGGTGGCATGCAGCCTGCGGCTGCAGTGAGGCTCGCTACGCTCGCCTAGCGTTCGCGCATCGTTGGGTGATATTTAGACCACTCTAGAAACACCTATATCACTCTCGTAATATTTACCCCTCACCCACCCCAACGATATCTCTAGTACCCCTCCTCCAGTCTCCCTTCACTACAGTATCCACATCTCCCTCTCCTACCGTCGTATCCCCCACTCTTCCCCTAGTACCTCGTCTCCCTCCATCTTACGATCCCCATCTCCCTCCCTCTAGGATCCCCATCTCCATCCCTCTAGGATCCCCATCTCCTTCCCTCTAGGATCCCAAATCCCCCTCCCTCTAGAACCCCAATACCCGCAGAGAAACCCTCAAGATCCTCACCCCAAGAGGAATACCCCTAGAGATTCTCAAAAGCCTCCCCACTAACCTCTCCTCCTCTCCTCCCGACCACTCCGCACGCGCGCAAGATAGACGAATGAAGTGCGAACCCCCTCCCTCTCTCTCAATTTCAATCACTTCGGATTATCCCCCTCACTCGACTCTCGCTAGTAAAATTACTCTCTCATTTCACACACTCTCTCGCCCGTCGACCTCGCTAATTGAGTCAACTTTCGTTAATGTAGTCCAAAATGCTCGAAAATGACCACGAGAAAATATAGAAACGCATCTAGGTATAGTTGATGGAACACGAACAAAAACACGAGAAAAAACAGACACAAAAACGTGAGTAACTAACTGAACGCCAATGTTATGTAGTGCCTTTCCTTACTCTGAGAGCATAGAGGAAGAGAGCTTTATCTACAAGCAACCAGTCACGATGACTGTACAACAAGGAAGAGAGAGGAGTCACCACACCCTAGGTCGGATCAGGGGGTCGACTGGCAATAGTCATCACTCGAGGGTCGGGAGCATGCTAATGCGTATGCTAATACATAAGGGACGGGAGCATGCTAATGCGATGAAGGGCGGACAAGGTACGGCTAGACAGTCCGTGCGATATGCTAATGAGTAGGACTCTATTGTGTAGAGAGTACAGACTACACTCGATACAACAATTATATATAATTTCGATATATTATTTATAACTGATCCAATGGATGTACAGAAGCAGATCAACGCTCGCGCTTTATGAGCAAGTCAGTTTGAGGTCGATTATTTTCAGGGAATGTGACTCTAGATTTTCGGAATAATCTCCAGTAACACATTTGAGCTCCCACATTTTTCGTTGATGATAGATATCTCGAGTTCCGGAGAATAAGGATTTTGTTTCTGTGTTTGTCAAGTTATTTAACAAACCATTTTAAAATGCATGAAATCAAAAGTTTTTCAAAATTTCCCTACATTTTTCAACTCATAACATGGAAAATGCACCTCTTCCAGGTCCGCTGGCATGGAGGTCGAACGTGTTGCGACCTCCACAACCCTCGTGGTGGTGGTGCGGAAACCGTCTGTCGAACAGATCACGTGCGCCTCCAATGCGTGCCCGCTAAAGGGTTACACCGTTATTGTCCCGGCATAGTTATGAATATATTATTTATGAACGACACTCTTGCTTATCGAACATGCTTCGTATAAATAAATATTTAACATCACCAACTAACTTTTTTGCTGACTCTTGGAAGAGCACGACTGTGCCCGCGTTAATAGCGGACAAGCTCAGAATCTAAAAAAAAGAAGTTTGAACTTTGATGTGAGAGAGAAAATGTCTGCTATATTTTTAGAAAAAAGAAAGTTTCTCAAGAGAGAAAATACAAACAAACTACAATGTAATTACTCTTTTTTGAATCTTTTTTTTCAGATTCAGCTAAACTTTTTTTCCTAAACTGATGTTTAAAAAAAAAGATTATTCTTAGCTCTGATAATTTTTAGTTTAAAATATTTATTTCCTTTATTTATGAAACTCACCCTTTCGTGCTGCTTCGATTTTATTCGAGAGATTTCACAACGCGTGTGCCAACTGAAAAAAATTTCAGGGATTTTTTTCATTCCCTTCAATTGTTCCATTTCTTTTACCTGACACAAAATGCGAGCTCTAATTAATTTCTAATATTTGAACTTGAGTTGGTGAAATCGGGTCGAGCCAGTCGGAATTCCGACTTTGAGAATCGAGCAAGCCAAAATAGTCGGTCCATCCGAAAATGGAGGAGAGTCGGTCGTGCGGCTTGCTTTCGAGAGTGAAAAGTCGGAACGGGAGTCGGTTCTATGGCTTGAAATCCGACTTGTTCCGACCCTTCTCTCTCCCGAGGAAGGAAAGAGACTCGATCTATGTGCATGAGGGAAGGGCATTGTTCTCCCTCCCCTCTGATGAGAGAGAGAACATTCGGAACAAGTCGGATTTCGAGCCACCCGAGAACCGACCCCCGTTCCGACTTTTCACTCTCGAAAGCACCGACCGAATTACAATTCCGACCAAGCCAAATCTCTACGAAATATTGTCGGAATTCCGAACATCGGGTTGGCTTGATTTTTACAACTCTAATTTGAACCCGCTTGTTGATATGTGTTGAAAAGCTAAATGTACTCACTTAAAGAATAAGATAATTTGAAGAAAGCCTTCACTTTCATCTGCACGGAGATCGAATGCGTATGCGAGTACACCGCCTGATGTCCATGCGATGTGCTGTAAATAACTACTTTAGTCAATTGATGAGCCTTGTTCTCGGTAAGTAGGCAAAATGGGCAACGTGTGAAACATACCTTATTCATGTGGATATATTTACTTGATTCATCGCATTTCGACTTCAGGTCCAACTGCATCGTGTATTTGCGCCAATCGGCCGGACGCCACTTGGCCGTACTTGGCGGATAGGGAACGGCAACCATGTGCGGAGAAGGAAACTGCGAGCGATCTGCAAGAAATGAGAACGCCTGGCACGTGATAAAATATTTCATGTAGAAATGAAAACGCAAATGATATGTTCAAGTTCTCTATATGCGCATTGTTTGGGTCATACAGCAAGCGAATGAAAGTGTCAAAGTTATCCATTTGCTGGGATAGGTCAAGGAGCGCAGCATTGGAACGAAATCTGATGGGCGAGTGCGCACGTGAGAGTCAGAGAGAGAGAGAGAGAGTGAGAGACTGGGTAAGTAAGAAGGGGGAAAGGAGGAAGGAAGGAATAGGAGAGAGAGAGCTGATTAGAGCAGGCATTCGGGAGCCAGGAGCCATCGATTTCCTATCTGAATCGCCCTCCAAAGCATCCCAATTTGCAAGCGTAAATCGGGAAAGGGTGTCGAGACTATTATTTGTATCTTTTTGAACCACGGTACCCGTGATATGCGAGTTTCATAAACACAGAGATGGGAGATGGCGACAAACCCCGTTGATGACTATGAAAATATGCACAGAGGATGATGAAATATTACAGTGTACAAGAAAAAGGAATGAAGAAAGGAGCCCAGAACCTCTTTCTTTTCACAAGACGCCATTTGACTGACTCGTCGTAGTGTAAACATCGAAAAGGTCGAGGATGAGACAAAGACCATCGTACAGATGTGTGAGAGAGATAAACTAGCAACTACAGTAGGGAAACGTAAATTTTTGTTTGAATGAAGCTGGTGTCTTCTGCTTTGAGGCGAGAGGAACGGAGTGGCCTCTTCACACCTGAACAGATCACCCACCTAGAGATACTATCCTCTATCTAAATGAGCCTCTACGCACCTTTAGACATGCTATACGGTAATACTCTCTCTTCATAGCATTTCTACCGGCTCCCTTTCCAACAGTGTTAGCAGCAGTGCCCTTGGGCATACTCACTACCTCTCATATTCTAAAGAACTCTTCTCGCTCTCTCCGGGGATCATTACTCATCAGCCACTCTCCTCTACAAGAGGCGCGCGCTTTCTTGGATACTTTTTTGACTTTGATGTTTTTGTTGACTTTGTTCTAAAACTGAAGAAAGATTCTTAGCGAATTAAAGAAGAAAATAGGCGAAAATTTCGAATACAAGAATAGCTGGCAAGATGCCATATTCCTGACAGCTGCGGTTCTGAACTGACTTTTATTCCTTCTCGCGAAGTCACTGATTAAATTTTTTGTCTTCAAATCAATATGATGCTCCAATTTTAAGGTCAAGATACGTGAAATATCATGTAGAGGTTGCAAGTTTCCAGGTGCGGGTAACATAAATGAGCAATGGCAGACAACATGAAATGGAAAGAATTGTAAATAATCAGTTCCTTGGAAAAAAATATTTATCTGATTCTAATCAGTTAACGAATATTCACTAAGGAAGAAATCACGCTCCAATTGCTCAGGAAGTAGTAGCGACTCGAGATACGCATCGGGCTCTGGCGGAGTTCCCTGAGAAATACAAAATTATTGCTCATTCAACGAAATCCAAAAAAATACACGTGCTTCGAAGTTCGACAGTAAGAACGATGGAACGTCTCACCTGCTCCACCAGTAACGTTCTCTGCCTTTTCACTGCCTTTCTGAAGGCAATTTCAGTATCGACGACGAAAATCAGAATAGCCTGCAAAGATGTGAGCTTTTTGTCACTATTTTCGAAATTTCTGAAGGGTTTGAAATTTCAGAAGCGATAGCATAAATGCTCACATAAGCCCGCATTCGCTGGATTCGTTCACTACTGATGTTCGGCGATTGGGAATACTTTGGGAACAGTTCGAATCGAAAGTAGACAATGCCAAGAAGAATTTGCCTGTAGCATGAAATAGAGTTAATGACTCAGAGTATCAAAAAATTATATTCCTTGAAGATGTTCACTAACTCGGATTGCTGCAAATTTGCGAATTCCTCAAGCTCCGCTCCACGAATTAGTACTTCAAAGACGACAATGGCTTTGGAAGTGTATTCGAACAAAATCTGAAAAAAAATTTTTTATCGGGTGTGAAAAAAGGGCCAATTACTCACCGACTTTTCCTCAACGGTGAGGTTTCCTTCACAAAAGCATTTGTTTCTTTCTGGTGCTCTCGAGATTTGTCCTAATAAAATGAGCGATTGTGCGAACTGAAAACTGCTATTTGCTTGAAAGACTATTCAATTTTATTCTCACTAATTGTCGGTCCATTGTGAGCGGAGAAAGAGGACTTATTTGTTCTGCTACGTTGAAAAAGTCCCTTCGCAGATCATGTAATGCATTCTTCATGGTCGCTGCAATAGTGTGAGCATATGAGAGAAGTGACTGTTAAAAAATGTCAATGAGGCAGCAAAAAAAGATATATGAGGCCGTTTGTGAGAGAGTCGATCAGATCAGACTGGGTCTGGCACAGCTCAAAAATGTCGAATCTCTGAAAGTCTGGAATTTGGGGTTTTCGATGGTGCTGATTACGGTGTGCATACTCATTTTTGTCGTTGAGTCCCCGTTGGCTCCAGATGACGTCGCGTCGAAAACGGTTTTTGTTATTTTTCTCGACTCCTAATGTCGCTAAAATTAAGGGAGTTGGCTTCCTGGGGTAGAATTTGATGCCGAACACGCCTGTCAACATCATTTTTCATGAAAACTTTCAGAGATTTTTAAAAATGCAACTTTTCACTGAGCCAAAAGTAAGATGCGAGACCTGCTTAGATCGGACCGGGGTGTCGAAAATAGCCTTCGTTTAAATTTTCAGTCATTTTGGCGCCGCGAAAAAAATTATAGCAGCTAGATAGTAAGCTGAGATTGTAGGCAAAATGGACGATTCTTCCCTTCAACCCTCTCCCTGACTTCCGATCTAGAGGAAAGGCGATGGTAAAGGCGAGAGAGTGTAGGGAATGGAGAGAGCGCAGACAGGGAAGAGGTGAGAGAGACTCTGGTTTCTCCCACCCACTGGGTACCCATTAACTGACCCACTGGGTGACGCGCATGCAAACCAGTGGGTGAGGTTATGGGTTCCCAGTGGGTGGCGTTATGGGTACCCAGTGGGTGAGGTTATGGGTACCCAGTGGGTGGCGTTATGGGTACCCAGTGGGTGAGGTTATGGGTACCCAGTGGGTGGCGTTATGGGTACCCAGTGGGTAAGGTTGTGGGTTTCCAGTGGGTGGGAGAGTACTGTAGATGGGCATTGTTGATCGATAAGTGTATGAGTTGTACCCATACCGTAACCAAACCACACGTGGTGAGACCATGAGTGGTTATTTACATCCAAAATACGACCACTTTGGATCGTAGGTAGGGCAACACTCGAATCCGAGGCCGCCCGATGAGGGCTTCAAAAATAGACCTTATAGGCAAGGTGCGTGCTAGCGACACCGGGTACAACCGGGCACTCTTATGGGTAGCCAGTGGGTGGGATAATGGGTACCCAGTGGGTGAAATGGGAGTGGGTGCCCAGTGGGTGAGGTAATGGTTTCCCACTGGGTAGCTCAAACTCCGCCCACTTTTAATGGGTACCCAGTGGGTGGGAGAAACCAGAGGACGCAAGTTCGAACGTTGGGAAGAGGGAAGTTGTAAACAAGAGGGAGATCGACGCTTTCACCTTCAATCTCAGCTTACTATCTAGCTGCTAGAATTTTTTTCGCTTCGCCAAAATGGCTGAAAATTTAAAGTTAGACTATTTTCGACATCCCGGTCCGATCTATGCAGGTCTCGCATCTTACTTTTGGCTCGGTGAAAAGTTGCATTTTTAAAAATCTCTGAAAGTTTTCATGAAAAATGATGTTGACAGGCGTGTTCAGCATCAAATTCTACCCCAGGAAGCCAACTCCCTTAATTTTAGCGACATCAGGAATCGAGAAAAATAACAAAAACAATTTTCGACGCGACGTCATCTGGAGCCAACGGGGGCTCAACGACAAAAATGAGTATGCACACCGTAATCAGCACCATCGAGAACCCCAAATTCCAGACTTTTAAAGATTCGACATTTTTGAGCTGTGCCAGCTCTTGCTCGACTCTCTCACAAACGGCCTCATATTCACCTTTCACAACCTTAGTTAGGTATCGCGGGTTTGAAATGCCCAGCAAATGAGATGTGCTGGTTAGCGAACTATCGATTGTCTGGGAGAGAGGAGGGGCGGAGGAGAGCAGGTAGATCACTCGCCTCCTCCCGGCCTCTTCCTGACCCCCTCACAGCATTCTGTTTCGACAGAGAAGGGGGAGCTCTTTACATACGCACCCGCTCACTTTGCATGAATCGAACTGCAAGACCTGGGGGGGGGGGGGGGAGCGACCGCTCTCCCCGCTCATTTTGAATCTTTCGCGCCGGCGGGAACGATTCAAAAAATTAATCCCATTGTTCACCCTTATCTGGAGAGAACAATGGGGGTCAGAATGCTGTGCCCTCGAACGGTAGTCAAAGGCCAGCTACGAGTGGAATGGAAAATAATCGCCCGATACAACGATCTGCAATGCCAGACGAAAGATAAGGAAGGCGACAACGTCTTTCAATCGAATGTATTGCCTGTTTAAACTAAGAAATAAGAATTGGTTATGAATAAAATGAAATCGACCAGGGGTCTCGGAAGCAAGAAAATATCGCAAAATCCCCTCAAATAGTGTGCGCAATTAATAGCGAGGAACCAAACAAACTCCCTTGAAGGATGACTCAGAGGTATCGCGAGTGAATCGACAAGTGACTTTTTGCCTTAGCGGAATACGTTTAAAATGAAATACATTTATTCAAAACAAGTTATTATATAGAAAAAACATTTAGTTTTCAGTCAACTCGACGTCTCGATAAGTCGCGAAAAACTCTCGTTCCATTTCCCTTTCATCGACGTTGTGCCATTTCGGCATTTCCGCCCGGACAAATTCGCGCTCCAATTTTTTCTCAATCTCGGTAGACATTGACGCTGCACGGAGCGGATTGCGAAGCACGAAGCGCCGGAGCTGGGAAATATTTGTGTATATACTATGGTTGCAAGTTCGAGATCAATACTATTGACCCGTTTTCTCTACCCCGCCTCCTCCTGTCAATAGTATTGACATGAAGGGACGGTGAAGGGAAGTGGTGTCAATATTGTTGATATTGAACCTGCAACCCTAGTGTATACACATTTTTAAACAATGAAAAATATTGCAGAAGCACCTAACTTACTTCTTTCAAGTAGTCTTCGTACAGCGTTGCGTCGGGATATTCGCGGGTGTCTTCGATCTTTCCGTGCATTAACACCAGCTCAGCCAGCAAGTTCACGCGGCTGGAACAGTAAATTAGAGAACCTTCTTCCCCATTTATTTTGATGCGTGTGAAACATCAAATTGATGATGAAATCTTGAACTCACTGATTCACCGCATCAGCTGCCTCTCTAAAGAAGAATCGATGCAGGTCTCTCCACTGGTACCGAACATCGTGTCGCCACATGAGATACGGATACATCGCCGGACGGATTACTGTATTTGCGCCCAAGAAATTCTGTTCGAGAAAGCTAAAATCGAGCTATTGAACATGGTTAGAGGGCTAATCAACCCATGAAACTGCGTCGAATTTGCCCATGCAGACATGCAATGGACGAATAGGGCTGATTCACGATTTACAAAATTCAAAGGATATTCCCAGTATTTCGCTTCGTCGTTGAACATATCATTCCAGCTTGGACGGTCTCCATTCGAACAGTAACGAAGGATGACCCTCAAGTAGTTGAAATTGCTCAGCGTGTTGCAATATGAACCAACATTCTGCTTTCATCCTCCACGTATTCCCTCTCCATCCGGCCCGTAATAAGATGCTTCGCGGTGAAAAACACGCCTAACTGTAAGAAAATACTTTTAAATCGAGAAATCGGCAGAAAGCAGCTCACTTGATCGTGATTTCCAAAAATATGACGCTTTGCGTAAATATTGAGCTGCTCTTGAATCACCGACCATTTTACGTATCCGATATTCAGAGCTGCGACCATTGTTTTCGGAAGCGCTTGAACCTAATAAAATGGTCGAATTTAAAGCTTTGAAGACAAATTTATGATTCACCACACTAAGCCGTTCTTTCTCCGTGAGATTTCTCAGTGGGACAATGATAGTTTCGTAGTATGCAAGATACAGATAATCATAATTCGGATCAATTAGAAACAGCGAATCACGAGGAATAGAAATAGTTATAGAGGTATCTGGAACGGAAACATCAATTCGCAAAAGTATCTTGAAAATAGTATTACCATTCTTGTGAAACACTTTCATGCCCGGGTTACCGTCAATTGTGTAGAAAATGGGGATTGTGTAGCGAGTTCTGTATTTTAGCACCATTACAAATGTTTAGAACATCGTTGTTGGGATGTGCAATTCGTCTCTTCATTTCTCGTACTTTGTGGGTCGTTAGAGTGCGCGCGAAAGGAAGAGACGGACTTTTCTCTCTTTCAGCCCTAGTGTACACATTTTTCATGAAAATACCTCGTATCCCTCAGTCCTTCGTCGAAATATGTGGAGTGATATCTTGTCTGTTTGATAGTCACTACGTCGCCTGTTCGATTGACAATAAGGAAGGCCTTTCCGGACTGAGGAAAATATTGTTGGCGTTAATTGTAAGCGAAGCTCCGCCCACCTGATTGATATAATCGAAAAGGAACTCCTTAGCAATATCAGGCTGATCGCATGAATTTGACATGGCGAAGATGAAATCGTCAATGCTTGCAAATCCAGTAACATGATCGATAGTGTATTTCTGAATATATAATTTTTATTATTGGATTCTCATTGCTAATTTGTAATCACTTTTAGAGCGGTTTCAGCCGGTGGACAATATCGAAGAGCCAGTCGTAGAAGATGCGTTGCCTGCATGATTTTTTTGTGTATTGATGCCAATAACAATTTACTTTCAATGTCGATAATTTATTTCTCGAAGCCAGGTACTGCTTAGTTGATGTGGCGTGCACCATTTCGTCACGCAGGGGTCTTTCGTGAAGAGAAGCTTCCCAAATATCGTCAGGCGAGCAGATAACTAGATTCTAAGTGAAGAAATTAAATTACTACTATTCTCATCATGAGCAGTCAACAGTACTGGCGCCAACTAACCTCGCACACTGTTTCATTCATTGACATTCGCGAGAATATTCCATTCAACCACAGCTGATTTACGGACCGCAGCGATATTTGATTCCCAATGCGCTAAAATTTAAAAAAGATTCCTTCATTCCTAGTACTCCTCCTTGAGGAATTCTTACCACTTGCTCCAGGTGTTTGATTTGGCTCGTTGGGTTTCCATTCCTCCACAAATTTGCTCGTCCAATAGTGATCAAGCCGGGCTGAACAGATATTGTGCGAGTTCCTTCTAGGATGATTATATCTGCAAAAATGTTATTTGCCAATAGTCCTGTTTTCCCCAACAATACCCAGTTTCATATCTTGTGGAATAACACCAAATTCAAAGTCCTTTATCTGTCCGAATAGCTGTTCGATCAGCTTTCGAATGTCATTGACTTCGCCCAATCCGTCCCATTTTGTCGGAATTGATGAGTAGTAATCATGCGAATTGGTTGACATAGCCAGTCGTACCTCAAAAATGATAATCAAGTCAGGATAGTTGGGCGTGTGGTACCTTTCCAACCCCTTCAATTTCTAGGAATTGAACTGGATAATGATTAACGGACAATGCTACTTGATAAGTAGCAAGTAGATTGGTTTTCGCAAAAGAAGATATCATTCGTCTGAAATCATAGACAATGCAAGCAGAAATATGTACATTTGTATACCCATCGCCATGAGAAGTTACAGTATCGGCTTTCGTGTTTGAGTAAGCTGTTAAAGAGTCGGGATGATTGACTCGCAATTCGAAAGTTGCCTAAATTAAGAGTGATAAATGAGAGAATAAATATTTGCGATTATTTCATCACTTTCTTGTCCATTTCGTCGAAACATGGGAACCAAAATCGAGCTCCAGTAGGAAAATTTCTTGAGGCAAGAATGAATGGTCCGCTAGAATCCAACGATTTATTGAATTTCGGATCCCTGGTAATACATGTTTTCGTATTTCTCAATATCAGGGTAAAAAAAACAGTTCTCGTAAAGTCCATATTCGTCCATTCTAGCCATTCCAGCGTAGGATATCGAAAAAAATGAGAATTAGTTATTCAATGAAGAAATTATATGAACCAACCTTGAGAATGACTTTCTCTTGAGCGTCGATGGTTCTGTTAACATGAAAAGTGATAGTTTCCCGCTCAGTGTTATTTGATTTATTAGAAATTCCGATTGGTATTGAGGCACTTCCAATCAATTCGGTACTCAAAATGGCCAATCCCATCGAGTGTAGCTCAATCTGATCAACTGGATTGGTAACGTTAAGGGAGATAGAAACGGTGCCTGTAATCTAATACATAATTATTATATAAAAATTGAGTCTTTCACCAAAGAAATTAGAAATTTCCGCTCCAGCATGACCTCTAACGCTAACGTGAAGAGAGATCTCGTAATTTGTTGGAATGACATCATTTGACAGCCTTAGATCACTCCTGAAACTTGATATTTATAGCATTTATGTTTTCTCAACTTACTTCAGGTGTTGCTGAACTCTTGACCAGTTCATGCCTCTCATATATACCGGTAGAGCATCATCGGGATCCGGAATTTTCGGAACCGTCGAATTCGGCAAATCCGGATCCGTCGAATGGACATTATGAGCATCATCGGGATCGACTGAGCTACCGTATCCCGCGAGGGAAACAAGAAGAAAGGCTAGTAATGTCAACGACATCGGAACGAGTGACCGAATGACTGGATCTCCGATGGTTTATCGTGCGTTTGAAGTGCTCAGCAAATGAGATGCGCTGGTTAGCGAGCTATTGATTGTCTGGGAGACAGGAGGGAGGAAGGAAGGGGGGAGGAGGGCGCTTGATCTACCGCCTCCTCCCGGCCTCTTCCCTTCTCCGTCCCCTCGAACGTTCGTCAAAGGTCAGCTACGAGTGGAATGAAAAATAATCTCACGATATACCAGCTGAGTGAACTAAACAGTAAGGCTGCCAGGATGAAGAATCCGTCGTTTCCATCAACTCTCGCCACTCTAGCGAGGAGAGAATACGAGAAATGAAGAGACGAATTCTTCACCCTTCTAAAAGTATACAACTGTTCAGAGCAGCTCTCTTCATTTACAGAAGGTCATCACTGACCGGGGAAAAGAAGGAGGTAACGAAAAAGCTTCTCTTTAAACAATGAATCGGTGACCCGTGCTGGTCAAAAAAGCATAACGTAATCGAGCAATACAAGTTAGATAATTCAAATATGTACTTTGAAACTTCGTCCATCGCTAGTTTATTACACATAGGTCGGTGAATTTTAAAGAAGGAATCCGTCTTTTCCATCAACGTGCTCGAAATAAAAAACGAAATCTATTTCGAAAACGTGACTTCTTTTCATATGACATAATTTTCTTCTCAACGGCGGTTTCAACGAAGAGAAGGATGAGGTCAACGCAAAGCCACATCGACAGTGACAGAGTTAGTTCGAAACCTAGTTATGCCAAATGCGTTTCTGTTCCATTGAAACGCCTCTGCGTTATGTGAATTTTTCACATATCACAAACGTTTTAGGGGAAATTCCGCGTATAAAACATCCGATTCCATGTTGGGATCAACAATACTTGCGATGATCGTCCATCGCTACCTTCTTCTCGCCTTGGCATTTTCACTATTTGGTGAGTTGGCTATCTTTTGGAGACGATAATTTCATCTATGACGGGCTGATTTTGCCATTGACTTTTCAGTAAACAACTGCGAAGCTGTGGTGGGCGCGATTATTCTCACAGGTGTAGCTACCCTCTGCTTGAAAGAGATTCTCGTTCAATTGACCGCAAAGACAATTGACAAAGTGGAAGACAAGCTGATCGACGGAGCAATTGGTCGGGTTTTACTTCTTAACGAAAAAATATTTTGTATGTGTTCATTCCAAAAAAAAAACAACCAAAATATCAGAATCGATTGGTCTGGGAGCTCTGCTTAAGATCGAAAAGAATGATCACACTGTAGATGAGCTCTGGCTTAAAACGCGTTCTCTGTAAGAACGCAGTGAAACGGACCTGAGATGGCACAGTTTTGGAAAAAAATTTCATATCGGTCTCAAACTTCACCAACATGACCCCTAGGGACGATATTTACGATTTTTGAACTTTGATCCCAAAAATTTTGATCTTTGATCTTTGATCTTTCGAAAAATAAATTTCAGATATCCATATCATGTGATAGCTCATTCGAAAGAGCATAAAAAGTTATGTTAAAAACCCAAAGGATTTTAAATTTCATCCATTTTGACCCAAGTTATGACTAAAAATATGACGATTTTGGCCCAATTTGATGAAAATCAATGTTGCTACCCATGATGGCCTCATTTCCCATCTCCTATTTTTTGATATTATT
>LS484718.1:350000-412256 GCA_900490705.1 Pristionchus arcanus | reverse complement strand
AATAGGCGTGTTTGGCGGCACATTGTTGAAATTTTCGACACATTGGCCTTGAAAATGCGACTCGCAAAGTAATAAAAGTTTTTCTTTATTATAAAATACAAATAATATCAAAAAATAGGAGATGGGAAATGAGGCCATCATGGGTAGCAACATTGATTTTCAGCAAATTGGGTAAAAAACGTCATATTTTTAGTCATAACTTGGGTCAAAATGGATGAAATTTAAAATCCTTTGGGGTTTGAGCATAACTTTTTATGCTCTTTCGAATGAGCTATCACATGATATGGATATCTGAAATTTATTTTTCGAAAGATCAAAGATCAAAGATCAAAATTTTTGGGATAAAAGTTCAAAAATCGTAAATATCGTCCCTAGGGGTCATGTTGGTGAAGTTTGAGGACGATTGGATAATTTTGACAAAACTGTGCCATCCCAGCTGCGTTCTTACGGAGAACGCGTTTTAAATTGAACAAGGTATTGCATCACATTTTTGCCCTCAGATACTTGCATGTAACTACAGACACAAGCCGATATTTCTGATGTGCTGTCAAGTTTGAAAGCAATTCATGAAGAAATGAAGCTCAAAGACGAAGAAGAGCACACAGACGTATGATGGGCAAATAATGCTTACCTAATTGCCACAATTATTCAGAATGTGGCCATGAAGATTCAGATAATGTATGAGCTTATGATACAAATTTTGCAAGGAAATGGTAAAGCTGTGGACGCAAAAAATCTTTCCTGACGGAATACGATCTAAACCAGCCGATGACAATGGCAGTTGTGAGCTTGAATTTGACTATCTTTACTGACAATAGAACTTAGCACATCCGACTATATCTCCGTAAACATGCGGAAAAATTTGTCTTACCGCAGCTAAAGGAGGACAAAGTGTTTGGTGGGTCAAGAGCAATCTTCGCAAAGCACTGGACAAAAATTCGGATGCTTGTCAGCCAGCTGGTAAATACCCTGACTCTCGCATATTTTGCATATTTGTTTCAGAAATCACTTCGTGTTTTCCATTTCGGACTAGTTGAAAATGAAAAGGTTTGATGCTTTTTCGAAATTTTAACTATGACTATTCGTTTTCAGATCATAAATTGGCTGAACGAAAATGCCGTGGGAGATTCGAAAGACGCCAAGTACATCGAAGGCCTTACGGAAAAGTTGGTAACATCGAAAAAAATGTATTTACATTTCAATCCAGATACGTCGACCACTTCAATAAGATTTGTCCAACAGATACTTTCCAAGAATTGAATAGAATCCTGAAATGGATGGATGCGTATACTAAGAAATATGCTGACACTGTTAGTACATGCAATCGCGATTAACTCCAAGAGCAAAACTTGATTATCACATTTGATTTTCAGAATACTTACTGGGAGCACGGTATTTTGGAGCCTCTGATAAGAGGAGTGATAGATCGAGCAGAAAATCAACCAAGGACGGCAAAAGACCTTGATGCAATTGTCGAAGATGTCTACACTCTACTGAGCAACATAACCACCAGGTAAGCTAATCAATCAATCTTCCATTATGATTATGCCTTTGCAGTGACATACTGGAAGTCATTATGACAGATAATAATGTACAAGTACTTCGCAACAATAGCAACTCGGTATTTAAAAACAGCTAATCATATTTGCTTTATTTTTTTCAGGTATTGCGAATGACCACCAATAAAAAGCTTAGTGATCGAGTGAGCATTTTAATATTAAATTACAAATAATTTATTGAACGGTTTCTTTCGCACAAAATCCAACTTTGTTGTTACGCACAAAATCCAACTTTGTTGTTACGGATGCCCAAGCGGCTGATTTGGAATCGTATCTCAGCCACAACGGACGTAAGAGTTGGGACGAATTGTTAGTTCAAGGATACGGAATGCAATACCCTCTAAAATGTTATACTTTTAGCCTTGCCTCGACAAAGAAGGATTCAGTGAACACAATCGTCGCGATGTGCAATAGACAACGTTCAAAGACTGAGGAGGGACCCAATCGCCCACCTATCGCTTACAAGAGAATCAATAACGTCACTGGCAGATATGCACTCCAGTCCGTATCTGAACGTGTATACACTTGTCATGCAAGAGAAGATGAGCAGCCAACAGCATTCTATGCGAGTGTAGCATAACTGAATCATAACTGATCAATGATAAATATTCGTGATTGCCATGAATCTCTTTCGCAGCTTGAACAATTTCATATCCATTTTCACACTTTGTTCTGATTACGCTATTCACAAAATTCCAGTTCCAATTTGAGAAAGTTTACATTTTTTCAAATTATGATTTATTTGTTGTGTGGTGGATGTTCTATAGAAATGAACTTACACATTCTCGAAGAGGCCGTTTTCGTCCATGAACGAACACAATAATGTAGATTGTAATCGCGCAAAGAGATGCACTACTCCGATAATCCATTCTACTTTTTCCACATTCCATTGTTGTCTTCTCTCACTTGACTTGACTTCATTGTTGACATACGCATTCTCTCTCTTCGCAATTTTTTTTAGCAACTTCTAGCCATTGTCGTCGTTGTTGTAATCGATGTTGTATAAATATGAATTGTACTCTCTCAATATTGCCAGAAATGGTGCTAATGTATTTTTCTGCTCAGTCGAATCTACTCTTCGACAATCGACGATTCATTAACGGTCATATCGATGGATTCAAAGAAGTACGTTACGACACGATCATAGGTCAAATAAGTCTTCTTCTGCGAAGGAACCACGTCGGCAAAAATGGTCGGAACCATGTCGGCAAAAAATTTAAAAAAAATATTTCGGTATAAAAAAATAAAAATTTTATTTAAAAAATAGAAAAATAATAGAAAAAGATCAGTTCTCAGTACTCCAAAAAAATTGACTCCGCTAAACACCGTAATTCTGCACATTAGCGGAACACGTAATTCGCGATTTTCGCACTTCGCAACTTTAAAAATTAATAACTCGAAAAGTTTTGATCTTTTTTTCTATTTTTTTGTTGCGAATTATCGAGGAACCTAAGTTGCCACTTCGGTAACCTCGCGGGCTCATGAAATGTTCCCATACAAGAATGTGATGTGCCTAAACTTTTGCGAAAAATGATTTTTCTCAAAAAATTTCGCAACTTCAAACGTAAATTTCTCAGCTCACAGATGAGCGCGAGGTCCAATTTTTGGAGTATAGACTAATAAAAGTACGGCAGAAAGAATGGTCCTGGTCCCAGACCTCGCGGCGAACCAGAAATCGAGATGGGTTCGGTCAAAAATGTCTCAAAAAATCATTAGTTTTCATGAAAATACGAAACTTTGAGTGGCAATTTCTCAGCTCACAGTTGAGCGCGAGGTCTAATTTTTGGAGTATAAACTAAAAAAAGTATGGTTAAAAAAATGGTCCTGGTCCCAGACCTCGCGGCGATCCAGAAATCGAGATGGGTTCAGTCAAAAAAGCCTAAAAATAATGATTTTTAAAAATATTCACAACTTTGAACGGCAATTGCTTAGCTCACAGTTGAGCGCGAGGTCTAATTTTTGGAGTATAAACTAATAAAAGTACGGCTGAAAAAATGGTCCTGTTTCCAGACCTCGCGGCGATCCAGAAATAGATGGGTTCGGTCAAAAAAGCCTAAAAATAAAAAATATTCACAACTTTGAACGGCAATTGCTTAGCTCACAGATGAGCGCGAGGTCTAATTTTTGGAGTATAAACTAATAAAAGTACGGCAGAAAAAATTGTCCTGGTTCCAGACCTCGCGGCGATCCAGAAATCGAGATGGGTTAGGTCAAAAATGTCTAAAAAATCATTAGTTTCCATGAAAATACGAAACTTTGAGTGGCAATTGCTTAGCTCACAGATGAGCGCGAGGTCTAATTTTTGGAGTATAAACTAATAAAAGTACGGCAGAAAAAATGGTCCTGGTCCCAGACCTCGCGGCGATCCAGAAATCGAGATTGGGCCAGTCAAATTGGAAATTGACAACATTGTGCGCGAGGCACAGTCGATTTACTTTCGTGAAGAAAATACCGTTTTTAATACTTACTCTATTATTTTTGGCCTTTGTATTTGTGCTTTATTCTTTTGTTCCTTTCTTTGATGCTAAAAGAGTGCACATTTCCAGAGTAATTCGTTTTCTCTTGACGATCCCCCTCTCAACTGCTGAAGTTGAGAGGCAATTCAGTTCTCTCTTCCACATTCGAGGAGAACGACGTGCCCGATTGTCAGAAGAAAACCTGGAGCACCGTCTACGGTATGCCATGAACCATATAATCGTCTAATTGTTGTATTTGCAGTATCACGCACGGTCCTGATTCTGCCGACTACGATCCTTCAATAGCTGCGAGAGTTTGGCTTGCCGATCATTCTTCTCCCGATGATCCTCGAGTTACAAGAGGAAAAGGAAAGAAGAAAGAAACAGATGAAGAACGTCTTCATCGTGAGCACAATGAGAGAAGAGCCAAATATCTCAATATTCCTGCTCTTAGATCATCCTTCTTTTAATTGTCAAGTATTTTTGTAGAACCATTTCAATTGTACAGCTCGTGTTCAGGAAGAAGCCTTAGAGATTCCACATATTTAGTGGCGAGTTCATTTGATGCCCAGTAATCCCTCCTCTTACTGCTGCTTAGACTCGTATGAGACTGCCTCTACCTCTTAACACGAGATATCTGGAGGGGCTGATTCCAAGACACGAGCTACCCTCCCCGTTGATACAACTATTCACACTTTGATGCAAATTCTCATTACGATAAATGCTCATATCGGTAAATAAACAATGAGAAAAAATTTCATAAACATTTTATAAAGGAAATGCAAAAAAAACATTTTTTTTGAAAAAATTGGAATTTAAATTAACTATATTTGAACTGTCCTAAGAAAAACGATAATTTTGCATTTTTAAAATTCATAAAAACTCGCAGGGACCACGTCGGCAAAATTTTTTTTACCACATCGGCAAAAAGGGCCGCGAAAAACGCATTTGACCTATGGACACGATTCAATAATGATTACAACAAACTTTATCACAACATACCCTTGATAATGAATTCTATTTTTTAAGATGATGACGAGTATGAGTACTTTTCCTTCTAATTTGATCGCTCAACATTTTCTTATAGATCTTATCGGATTCATTCATCACTAATCAAGGATTGCGAAGGCCTTTGTAGTTTCTTCGGGTATTCAATCAAACGTTCCAAAACGTCTTTATTCATTTCATACAAATTCAAAGTGGTGAATATACAGACAGGTTTTAGCCATTCGAGTTAGGCGGAATATAATGAGGTGAGTTTGTTCAGTCTAAAGATGGCTCTCCGCCAACTGCTTGGCCAATCTCTCAGCAATGCCCGAGTGCGCCTTCTTCTGCGCTCGCTCGAGGAGAACAGTTCTGAAAAGGAAAATTACTATATCATTAACTATATACAATGGAAGAGCGTTCTCATCGATCCAGAACAAAAATATCCTTGCACTATGCCCGTAACATTGAGGGCGAAAGCTTATGGAAGCTTGATCTTGATCTTTGATCTTCATGCATTGCATCCCATTACCCTTCTAATCAATTATAGATAGGTGCACTTACAAGTTTCCACCAACAGTAATTTGTTTATGTCCGACCCACCTCGCAAACTCCTTGTGCTCCGTCTCTCCCGTCTTCAAGCACGCGTGGATCAGGGTTTGAGTGAAAACGTCATTCTGAAAAGGAGAATCTTTAGACTAGAATTCGTGTAAATCATTGTTTTTTTCCACTCGTCCGTTTATCAGACATTGCCTCCCTGAGAATTCATTCAATGATATTCATTTTGTGAAACGTATCTCATTTTCGGTGTTGTTGACGCGCGAAAAGTTGATCATTATTTTCAAATTGCAATCAAACCTGCGCATGGCTGCCGCCCTGTCGATAGATGCTCGCGCGCACAGGCATGATGCTGGCAACTGCCTGAATATTAGTGATGGTTACAAAATGGCGCTTCGCTATGCTTCCTGTTGTCCCCATGCGCATTAAGTTTACTTAATTTTTCCAACGCATTATTGAATGCAGTTGTATGACTTGGAAAATAGAAAACATTCAACAAACCTTGGCGTAGTCTCCCTCTGCATACGCGAGCATGCCCTCACACAGCGCCCTTCCCATCTCCGTTGCCACGCGGCGATTGTTGTTCGCTGGGCCGGATCTGAACACAACCTTTCACTTCTTTTCCAACATACTCTGGACAAAGCACTCATCCCAGATCCTAAAAATCGTTTCGAAAAAAAAATCTTACGTTACGAATCCATTTAGCGATCGAACGAGTTCGTGCGCGTCCGTCTCATTTCCTCCTTGAATATGATGATTTTTGATCTTTGATCTTTTCTTTTCCCAGGATTACGTATAGGTGCTGCCAGGTCATCTTTTTGTTGTTGTTGTTGTTGTTTTTTTTGTTTTGTTTGTGATCAATTCTCACCTCTATGCAGTGAGAACACGTAATGGGCATCGTTGAAGGAGAGGAAGTGATCATGAATGTGAGGAGAGAGATCGGGTAGGTCGGTCCATCTGGAAGAGAAATACTATTCTATGAGTCTCATAGTGCGCCTTGGAAATCGCATTTGCACTGAGCGCATCAGTCGCTAAATAGGATTTTCTATCGAAAATCACAATAGCACACTATTTCATTGGTCGTGAAGAGTATCCAAATTTTGCACAAACAAGAGCCACAAGTTGTACAAGTCTTGGAGCTCTATGTGATAGAGAATAAATACCTCTTGCCCACATCAACGCCCTCCAGCTCCAGTCTCCACAGAATGGACGCGGCGTCCACAATATCCAGACAGCCCTGAGAGCGGCGAGCGCGGCGACCGATTTCACTGAAAAATAATTTATTATTTTATTAATTTTATTAAATTATTTTTTGCTAGAACAGGAGCGGTATCGAAACTCCCGATCTGCCAGCGTCTATGAACGATTCGTGAAACACATGTCATTCACACAAATTTTCAATGAAGAAAGGAAGTGGAGTCCAATAATTTTTAATAAAATATTTCTTTTAACATTGTTTTCTCACTTGTCAAACATCTCCAGCGGCTCCTCATATCTGCCCTCCTCGATGTAGTTGAGCGCATTGTGCCAGTGGTTGTGGCATGCGAGCATCCAGCCGGGCTGAAAATGATGGGAAATACGAACAATAATGAGAACCTGTTTGTGGGAAGTCCACTGGTAGGTAGAAATTCCTCATTGTCAATACCCATATTTTATCTATGTTTGTTTTCATCACAGAAGTTCACGCGCCTTTTGCATCACAAAAGGGTGTTGAAAAATCAACGATGTTCTTGTTTTTGAGGTAATTATGAGCTAAGCTGTTGTGCCAGTGATTGTGGCACGCCAGCATCCAGCCGGGCTGCAATGATGGGAAATAAGGAAATAAGAAATAAGGCCATCCCTATTCGCAGTGTTGGTCAATTTATTATGCGCTTTTTCCTTGGAAGCTCACTCGCAATTAGAAATCTCTCGGGACCTCAAAAAAAGAGCTAACACATCTGCCGCAAAAAATCACAATTTTTCGAAGTGATCTATCGAACTGCATCTTGAAATCCATCCCGATTAATTGGTTCTTATTGAGCAGCCTCCTCCAAACGACCGATTGATGAACCGATTTCTTTACGCTTATTAGCGCTTTGTGAAACTCAACTGGATGTCTAATCTAATTCTACTTCAACTGTACGCCATGAAATGACTAACAAGATGCTACTAAGATCTCAATCTACCAATCGTTGTGTTCGATCGAGTATGTGCATAAAAGCAGATTGGGATCACTGCTAGAGACGCTTAATGCAGATTAGTCGATTAATTCTTCCTCGTTCTCTCATCTCGATTCCATGCGCTGTTTTCCCTTACAATAAGGACTTTTTTTTACCACTTTTGTCCTCGTCCAGCATGTAATAAAATCGCTAATGTTAAGACGTTTCTCATTCCAGTCGAACCTACGCTTCGACTATCGCCGCTAGGCGGAAATTCAATAATGTAAACAAATCCAAGAAGAGCACCATATCCCAAGCCATACAAAAGTAAGGAATACCACGAAATATGGTTTTATGCGTTGTTTCTGCGTCAGGGTTGTGCAAAATGCTCTTTCATTGTATTTTTGCTTCAAACAACGAGGGTGAATTTGCTCATTGAGAGGACATTGCGCACCTACTAACCAAGAATTGATCTAATCTGTCACTTTGCAGTAAAGTTCAACGAGGTGATTGAAAGGAACTCTGCGATCATCGCTCAGAGGACATGTTAATCTTTTCTTGGCCATATTGTATTCACGCGATAAACCATTAATATCTGTCGTTGAGGCACGACTAAAAAAAGTAAGAGCTTACACGGTACTCATTTTCATCCTACATCGTCCTAAAACCCGGGCAGCCATACCTCCCAATCGTGCACCGTCCCCTCGAGGAATTCTCATGATTCCCTCACCCACCCTCTGCATCTATCCCTCATATCTACCAATCATACCCCATCACTATCCCCTCAATATACAACCTCTCACCTCCCAAGCAGTTGATCGCAAACCTATTCATCAGGCGTACCCGGTCAGTATCCTCTAAGTTTGTCGGATACCCTCCACAAACTACCGTAATTCTCACCTCCCAGTCCTGCACTGTCCCTTCGAGGAACTCTCTCGACTCCTTCGTCCGCCCCTGCATCTCCATCACGTGCGCTCGAGCGTGCGTCGCCCAGCAATCCTCGCGACGAAGGGATAGGGCCTGAAAATAACTTATTATTATTATTATTATTATTATTATTATTATTATTATTGTTATTATACTTATTATTTAATTGCGTTTTACTTGTGACCCTATGCAAATTTTCAATCTGATATCTACTGACTGTCACAGCAAGACGAGATCGCATTAGAAATTTTGGGTTGGTTGTTCTACGTTACGACAAGGAATTGCTTTTATTCGGCATTTTCAAGATTTGAATTATCTGTGAAACTCAACTAAACATCGAAGGCGAGTTTTGATTCCATTGTGATGGATTTTTAAAAATGTTTCAAATAAGTTTCACTACATCTTCAATTGACCAAAACGTTGAACCGAGACAGTTAATTAAACCCACGTAGAACAACTCAAAATCTTTCAACATCATTGTATTTTCACCTTCCTAATAGCCGTTTTTTCCCTCTAACTAGAGCTTTTAGTGCAGTCTGACAACGCAATCCGAACTGTGACTCGCACAAGGCATCAATCACAATTTTCTTTATTGACAGCCGCATTCTTTACGATGCATCGATCGGACCATATTAACGCTTCTTTTGCTTTGTACAATCTCTCCTTTTTTCAACATTCGCCTTCCTGTTAGTTCTCTGGAATAGCCTGCTCTCTCGCCGGTCAGAGAAACGAGAGATAATGTACAAACAAGAGAGCCTCTCTTTCTTCTCCTCCCACTCATTTAATATTGCATCAGACTTACACTGACCCCTCATGCTAGAGGGGGGGAGGGAGAGGGAGAGTGAGGGAGAGTGGGGGAGAGAAAGAGAGAGGACACACAACACGTATCAGCTGTGTGTGTGTGAGGGTGTGTGTTAGCGCGGGAAATTTCTTCATTTTATCCCCCCTGGCTGTTTCTCTATCGCTTTTTTCAATCAAATTTTGCACTATACCTTGCTGCTTCTGTTCCTCTAGGATATTACAGGATAGAGTGATATTACTAGATACTACTATTACTAGGATATTACAAGGCTATTACTAGGATACTAGGATATTACTAGAGTGATATTACAGAGATGGAGCCGACGCGCTCCACATTTCGTCAGCAATGGACCACAGGCACTCCCAGTTATCGCGAGAGGAAGGACCCGAGGGAGCTGAGGCCGGTAAAAGGTATTTTTTTGATCAATCACAGGGAAGGACATCAACGATTCACTCTAAAAGACCGCAAATTTGGACAGGTTGTGAAACATTCATCACTCTGAAACATCACTCTAAAAAACCGCAATGACAGGTTGTGAAACATAACTATCGTCGATTTCGTCAGTATTACTAGCCCTTTTTGCCAGACAAGTCAGTGAAGCAAAATAGCGATGTAATTTCAAAGGATCATGCAATTAAAATAATAAAGATTTTCAGGTGAAAAGAACGTCCTGATCACCTCCGCCCTTCCCTACGTGAACAACGTTCCTCATTTGGGGAATATTATTGGCTGCGTGCTGAGTGCGGATGTCTTTGCGAGATATGCGAGAATGAAGGTATGCGTTTCCTTTTTAAAAATTTTTTTCATCTGACCTTTCATCCTCGTACTTGTAACAGATTCTACATGCTGGCTCTGATTTATTTTCACTGATTGGTGATCCTAGCAACCTTATTGTAGGGCTACAACACGCTCTACGTGTGCGGGACAGACGAGTACGGCACTGCTACAGAGACAAAAGCGATTCAGGAGGGATTGACGCCGAGAGAGGTAAGTGATCTTCGTCCCAGTAATCGTATTGGGTGTGTTGTTCGACCTAGTGACAGTTTACTACTTCGAGCCGAGCAAGTTTATTTTTGGAGAATCCGTGAAACTCAACCGAAACATATTTATATTATGACCAGCTAAAAAGTACTATTACAAAAATGAATTCTAGATTTGCGACAAGTACCATGCCATCCACAAGCAAGTCTACGACTGGTTCAACATCGAGTTCGATCACTTCGGAAGAACGACTACGGAGCACCAGACTGAGTGAGAACTTCAGTTTAAACACGACGAAAGAATGGTGATAGTTGATGATAGTCCTTTCGATTTGCTTTCCACACTAAAAAAATGATCGTCGAGTTCGAAAGATAGACTACGGCACACTCGAATAAGAGAGAAATCAAGTCGAATATGTTTCGCGATTCGTACGTTCACGAATGAACAGCAAAGTTGATGATGGATGCTGACTGTGTTCCTCAAAAATCACAAAATGTTGCAAATACATGTCAACATTCAGGATCACGCAGGACATCTTCAACAAGATCGCCACTAATGGCTTTACAACTGTTCAGAAGGTGGACCAATTGCATTGTGAGAGCTGCAGCAAGTGAGTGATTCTATTTCGTTCCTCTCTTTTTACTAGTTCCACATCGAGAATCTCTATGGAAATCATATTATGCGAACGTGTTTCTGCTATAAAGAATGAAATAGTGACAATTCACATGACGAATTCAGATTCCTCGCCGATCGGTTCGTCACTGGCACCTGTCCCCTCTGCAACTACGACGATGCTAGGGGAGATCAGTGTGACGGGTGTGGAAAGGTAACCTTTTCCTTTCGGGAAGGAAATAGTGTCATCCATCTACACTCCTATGGCGTTAAATGCGCTTGGCGTTTGGTAAAGTCACTGGCAGCTGTATGATGATGCAAGGGGAAATCAGTGCGATGGGTGCGGAAAGGTAACTGTATTGCTCTCTTAGCATACCTAATGGTCTAAAACACTTGACATGCGTCTAAAGTTGTGTCTCAATCGCTAGATAAATTTCTATGAGCGCTATCTGAATCTACACAGTCCGAGGCATACTATTCGAGTATTAGATATCGATGAGCCTTTAATCTTTGAGGAACTGCTATGAGCTCGTGTTGAACCCTTTCATTCCAGCTCGTCAACGCCGTCGACCTCATCGACTCCAAGTGTCATCTGTGCAAGACCACACCCACCATCAGAGAGTCCTCCCACATCTTCCTTGAGCTGGACAAATTGCAGGTGACAATGAGAGATGTTTGAATTGTTACAAATATATTTCAAAGGGAGCACGAATTTTTGAAAAATCTGCATTTGTTGATAACAGTGGTGCGTTGAAGGCGATAAAAATATATTTGATGGCTGGTAGGAAAAGGGGTCTTCTCATATCTTTCCGAGAACAATTAATTGTTTCTGTTCCCAAATATGTTTCAAATATAGTAGTAATTTATGAAAAAATGCATTTGTTGATAACGGTGGTGCGTTGAATACGATAAAAATATATTTGATGGCTGGTAGGACAAAGGGCCTTCTCATATCATCCTCGAGTTGGCGAGAACAATTTATTGTTTCTGCGCGCAAATATGTTTCAAAGAGAATACGAATTTATGGAAATTCTGCGTTTGTCAGTTATTGATCGTTGACAATGTAAGAAAAACAACTAACGTATCTGCCGATAGAGAATAAGAAGCGATAATAGACGGTAATAGGCAGATAATAGGCATTTACAGGAGCGAGTAGAACACCTAGAACACCTAGAACTGCGATATTATTCGAGAGTTTTATTCATGAATTTTTTAGAGTGATCAGGCAATGATAAAACATCATTTTGTATGTGATTGGGATTTTTGTGCTCGGTGATCGACGATAAAGAAACGTCTTTGCAGGAGCGAGTGTCCGCCCACTTAGAGCAACGACTCGCAACGGATAATCACTGGAGTGCCAACGCGATCTCGATTGTGAGAGGATGGCTGAAGGGAGGACTGGAGAAGAGGTACCGTGAAACTTGGACTTGATCCGAACGCCTTGTAACGGATAGGCAGCATAAATGTATCCGCTTTTAGTTTGACTACAGTATTTTTTTTAAGTTTGACCAGTAGGAGATGAGCAGTATTACAGATGCATCACGCGCGATCTCAAGTGGGGCACGCCAGTGCCCGTGGAGGGATTCGAGGACAAGGTTTGTCAATACAGTCTGGTTAAATTTCGAGAAGATGAATGGTTTTTTAAACCAAGAATCACGATAGCGTGTTATTAGGATTTTATGAACCGACCACTGAAGTGTAATTGGCTGTAACATTTCTTTCCCATCTTGACAATTGTCTGAAACATATCCAACTCGCGCGCTTGAAAACGTCGATTTGGAGTATTTATATTTCATTCACCAACTCAACCAGCGACAGGAATTGGAAATGTCGTTCGAGATCAGGCAACCCTTTTTTTAGGTATTCTACGTGTGGTTCGATGCCCCGATCGGCTATCTCTCCATAACGAAGGATCTCGTTGGCGAGGATTGGACGAAGTGGTGGAAGAATGATGAAGAGGTGGACCTGTACCAGTTCATTGGCAAGGTCCGTGCTTATTTTATTACCAAGGTGAACGGAATTGGTGATAAACAAGTAGGATCTAAGCATTTACTAATGAAAGGAGAGCTGTACCAGTTCATTGACAAGGTATGTTGATAATTATCTTATTGCGGGTTGAAGATCAGGTTTACGGAATGCAGTTAGAATATGTTTCAGCCATTCAACATAAGCTTTGCTTTTGAAAACAAATCAGTGCTGCAGTGTTTCCTGGTAAAAAAAACACAATTTTCAAAATCTGATTCCTAGTCCAAAGGCTGAGACGATTGGATTTTTCTCTTCACGAATATTTCCATTCAGGACAACGTCGCCTTCCACGGCGTCATGTTCCCCTGCACGCAGCTGGCGGCGAATGATGGGTATGTTCGTTCCCTCGTGTTGCCAATTCTAGTGTGGATTGAGTTTCAACAATACTATTAATTTGCTAAAGCCTGTACATTTTAATTGAAGTATGATTCTTGTATGAACATAAAATAAAATCTATCTGATCCGATTCCCTTTAATAGGTACACCACAGTCAAGCACCTTTGCGCAACCGAGTATCTGAACTACGAGGATGCTAAGTTCAGGTGAGCAGCTGTTTGGCAACATACTTCTTAATTTCGTCACTAACGCGCACTAAGTTATTTTTTTAAACAAGTTTCATCCTATCACTGTTCTCTCAATACAATTGAGTTCATTGCAGTAAATCTCGAGGCACGGGTGTCTTCGGGGACATGGCCAAGAACACGGGGATAGAGGCGGATGTGTGGAGGTAAACAATTTCCTTATAAGCTATCTATAATCCATAAGCTTATAATCATAAATGATCTGACTCTCTTCTGTTCAAATGCTCAATCACTCTGTCTAAGCCTCTAGAAATAATGAGAAATGAGTAAGGCCCCTGGGATACTTGAGACAAGGTAACACGGGGATAGAGGCGGATGTGTGGAGGTGAGCAACGGCGTCTGACTCTCTGCTATTTGAGCTACTCTATCACTAGCTTTTGCACTGAGTAAAGCTTTTGCACTGAGTAAAGACATTCTCATCTCTTCTTTCTCCTCACTATTGCTACTTCACGTTTTCCTTATCCCATGGTCTGAAGAGACCCCATTCATCCTCACATTTTGTGGTTTGGCATGAGAAATACGCTCTTCAGATTCTACCTGTTGTACATGCGCCCGGAGAGCCAGGACACGGCCTTCTCGTGGGATGATTTCGCGCTCAAGGTATGATTCGGCTACCTCAATAGTGATACCAATTAGTGCCGCTCCTCATTTTGAATACTGTCTCGACTGTCTGACCGGTGAGAGAGCAGTGGTGCCAAACATATGTTTATATTTGTGTAATCAGTTGAGTTTCACTGGTTCTTCAAGCTGTTGAATGTTTGAAAAGAGCCGATTGTCAGAACGAAGCTAATCATACAAAAATAAAACTATATTCTCAGGTGAACTCCGAGCTGCTCGCTAACGTTGGCAACTTCATCAATCGTGCACTATCGTTCTGTGCATCGCACTTTGGAGGTATCATTTCTAGTTATCACTAGAGCTCGAGAAATGATACCGTCGTCTCTTCATTTCACACACTCTCTCGCTTCTCTGACCGGTGAGAGAGTGTGCGAAATGAAGAGACGTAGGCTCATTTCTCGAGGTCTAGTTATCACCGTTAGATCCTTTACGTCAATGCATCTCTAACGGTTAAAGGGGCCGGTAATCTCGACATATGCTATCGTACCACCACGATTCCAGGAATAATCCCAGAAATGGAACTGGCCGACGATGACGTTCACTTCCTTCTCGAAGCACAGAACGAGTTGAGAGAGTGGGAGGAGAATCTGGAGCACGTGAGACTCAAGGTGTGTTGTTGTCCCTTGTCTTTCTTGCTAGCTGACTTCTAGAGATTTACGGAGAACAGTAGTGGTGTGAAATCAGTTGAGTTTCACTGGTTCTATGAGCTATTGGAATGTTTGAAACGAGGTAGGAAACTATTCTATTTTACAAAAGTATGGAAAAAGCGACAACCACGCTTTGGTGTACAGTGCGTCTAGGATACATCTAAGGGTATCAGATCCAATTCGCCGTCATAAAAAAATAGTAAATGCCATATTCAGGACGCCGTCCGCACCGTGCTCGCCCTCTCTCGGCGCGCCAACAAATACATGCAAGAGCAGGCCCCATGGGTGGCAGTCAAGGGAGATGACGAGCAGAGGTATTCGATAGCGATTAGATTAGGGCCCTTCGAGAAGCCCATTAAGGACAAAGTAAGTAAAGTAGGCGCTGCGAGTGTTGGTCAGGTGGCATAGATGGGTCGGGATACGGTACTTCAGTTTACGATTCCAATTCTCAGGAAACGAGCTGGATCAGTAATTGGAATAGTCGCAAACGTGGCGTATCTCATCGCCATTGTGCTCTCGCCGATCATGCCAGAGGTACGTCATTACACGTGTCTCCCCTAGCTCAAGAAAAACGAACAGGAACAAATATCCGCGCTTACACATGCTGTCATACGCGGCATCTTATCGAATGAGGCGACACTGCAATCTGATCATTCAGACCTCCCGACGCATCCGCGAACAATGTGGTGCCGAGCAGCTACCCGCCTTCTCCCGTGAAGTCATCTGCTACCTCCAGCCGGGACATCGGATAGGAACGGTAAGCAACCACATTTTTAGAGTACTTATCAATTCGATAAAGACCCTAAAGCTGGGGCAGAAATTTATCAACTCATAACGATAGAGAACTGGCAGACTGGTGAGTAGGAATGATATGATCCATTTCAGCCCAAGCCACTCTTTGTCAAGATGGAAAAGGCGAAGGTGGAGGAATGGAAGATCAAGTTCGGAGGGGTGAGATATTATTTGTTTCAATTCAAATTTTATAATAATCAATAATAGGCATCGAACTCCGCCAACGCAGTGAAGGAAAGCCAAAATAAGACGAAGAAAGAAACCAAAATCAAAGCAGGCGGTCAGTTGTTGTCACTATTCGCTACGTCATAATCTCTGGTAAAAGTTTCCTAGTAGGATCACAGTTGACTTCCTAGTGGGTATCTTGCAGGTTTCCTAGTAGGAAGTCAACTGTGTTCCCGCTAGGAAAGTGGCCTCTGCAACTGTGATCCTAGTAGGAATCTCAAAACGGGGACATACGGTATTATTGATTGATATTGTAGTAAAAAAATAGGCCCTTATAGGCTAGGCATGTGCTAGACGCGACGGGTAGGAAAAAGGTTGTTCTCTTGTGATCCTGTTAGGAAATCCAACTGTGATCCTACTAGGATCCTGCTACTGTGTTCCTGCTAGGATTTAGCTGTGAAGCTACTAGGAAGAGGCCTGAGGGGGCCTCCCAACTGTGATCCTACTAGGAAACTTTTACCAGAGATTTTCCTAGCTTCAGATCCACTGCGGCACTTTCCACAACAGTCCAAGAATTCCAATGAAATCAAACAACTTCTGACTATTACCAGTGCCAAGTTTGAGACGGTAAACGTTACAAGCATAATGCAGAGAGAAATTAACTAATTTCAGGCCCGCAGTACTTTCGTCGATACTACGCTGCACACCTTGGAAAAAGACAACGCCATATTAGCAAAGGAAATAGACCAACTGAAAGAGCGACTTATCAGAGCTGAGCTTGCCGCGTGCTAGTGTTGTGATTACTGTATCATGTTCTTCACATTCTTGCAATGCTCATTGTTGCTCTCAATAAATAATGCCATTAACTTTTCGAGTACCATTTGCCAACGATTGAATGTGACCTGAGGGTGTACGGGATAGTATAGATCGGAGCGCTGCCAGTGGTGCCGTTCTGACAGAACAAAAGAGGACAATCCAGCAACCCGCATGGCATTGAAAAAAGTTCTTAGCGTCTTTGCAAATTCAAGCGCTGCACATCCATAATATTTTTAACTTGTTTCACTGTTCACCCCCCTCAGATAAAACTACAGCGATGACTCATAAAACTCTTCCCACTGACATCATTCGCCATGTCATCGGCTACTCTGCAGTACGGAACCATGCAATGGGAGAGATTCGACGGGTGAGCCAGTAAAATCATTGTTGAATTTGAAAGCCAATTCCCTGAGTGAGCAGCTTGAGGAGCTGTTAGAAAATTATCTAGTCGACTGATCAAAGTCTTCCAATGAATCGATTGGTCCTTTCTTCGACACTAAATCTCATAACTGGATTGGAACATCTCTATCATACCCCCTAGATTCTGCGTTTTCCCTGTGCTATTAGAATCGAAGGAGGGGGTCTCATGTGGTCTCATCATCTCACATTATCAGGTCTCCCATCTCTGGAAGGACCTCGTCGACAACGAATTACTTCGCATCTCCAACCTTCCACCCATTGATGAAATGGAGATCACGCCATCGCCTGTGAGTTTTAGCAGGGTTTTTTCTAGATAGAAGTGGACGATAAATGACGATGAATAAATGGAACTACCATTGCAAACTCGAGAATGAGGATTTCAATCATTATTGCAGGATTTCTGGGCCGGCCAAGGCTACATGGTGATGGCCGAACTGAAAATCAAGAAGGGCGCCCGGGCTTTTCCCCTTCGGTATCTGTACAACTTCGGCTTCAAAGAAGTGGAGAGGGAGCAAACTGGAGTGAGCTTCGCAGAAGTGTGAAAAGCACAACAGTGTTCCACTCCACATTGGGAATCGCGCAACGAATAAAAAAAACTAACAAACAAGGAGTTCCCTGACCACACAAACCCGTGTCCATCACAACGTTAGACTTTGAAATGTACTTAGTCAATTCATGAATTGTTCACATCATTCCGCTCTCTCGAATGAAGCAGTTTATTTGACTAGAATGTAATTAGTCCATTTCAACGTACACAACATCGTTCAGATGACCTTCCTCCGCAAGCATATCCAGTTCAACGAAGTGCTCCAGAGGAGCGCAAACGACCTCGGGGCAATGCAGGTAATCAAGCTTTTCTTATATGCTCCAGAAGCGCGCCAACGACCTTGGCGCAATTCAGGTGGTCAAGAAAGTGGTGCTTCCCGAGTTGCAAGGCAGACTCAACTATCTGCATAGTATCTTCCGCAATATTCAAACGGAGGAAATATACATCAAGGAGACGGATTTGAACACGAAAACATGGTAATTTAGTAAATATTTGGGCACATTTTTCTCACGATTAATTTTATTTCAGTTTGACAGTCTTTGAAACGGACGTGAAACATATTATACACTATTTTTTCAGTGAGGCAATACTGAAGATTGTTGGCCAATGGAAGCCGAGCAAACTGCATCTGGAAATCGCTAATCACAGCTCACGTCAAATTTCGCCGGGTATACTATGATTATCGACTTTTTTTGCACTGTTTCAGAAAGAAAATTGAGCGAAACTTGCCATTTCAGACGACTTTCTGCTTCAATTAGCTGACATGGTGGATATTTTGCACATTGAGCAGCGCTACTCACAGTGCTCAGAGTATCGAGATTTTACGTGAGTTTTATAATTGGTGCTCAATATTGGCACTAAGGTATAGCATGTATTCAAAAATCGAAAAAATCCAACAACATTTCGATGCTCGTGCGCGATCGAAAAACGATATTGACTTCTGTGCGTAAAATATGAATTAATTTAGCTATCTCATCGACGATTCAAACTTCGACATTATTCACGAAATGTTCGGAAAGCGCGTGAGCACGATCAAAATCGAGCAGGACAACTTTAGGATCCAAGCAAACGAGCAATCGCTGATCACGTTTCTAAAGGTCAGTTGGGCGTCCGATTTTGTCTTCGCGACGCGACGGATTTTGCCTTTGCAATGTGATAAGAAAAACTATAATGCATTTCGTTATACGTTTACAGTATTCCCACATGTGAAGCATGAATGAATCTAGTTATCTCGCCAGCAACGATTCCTGTTTTCAGCTGGCCTTACCAAATGGGTGCCACCTAGCGTTGTCTTACGACTGTAAAATCGATGTGGATACATCTTTGCATTTACCTTTTGCAGAAAGTCGCTGAATACCAGGACAAGAAGCCCTGGTTCGAAATCAATGCGTCGTTCCCATACGTACAAATTGACTATCGTGCCCTGCTTCGAGGTGCCACTCCGGGCGCAATGCCTCCGATGCCGTCGCCCTATGCACACTTTTCAATGCGACAGAGAGCGAATGATGTGGTGTTGAAAGGTGAGAGTACTATTGATTAGGAACCCTCGTGGGACAGTATTTGTTCAGTAGAGTCAATTTGTTCAATTGACTCTTCTTGAATGACACTATTCGAGTCGAGAAAATGAAGACGTTACTATTATAACTTGTCTTTGCAGTTATGCCTACTCTTTCTACAAATAATTTTAATATGCATAACATGATGGTGAATATGAATATGAACAACGAATGTGCCATCTCACTCAAACACCATACCCGAGCAAATGAGGAATTCCATTCCATTTCTCTCGATTGAGATTTATGCTCTCAAAGGATTACTCGAATGCTCTAATTTTAACTCTAATTTTGTGATGTATTCTGTAATGTGCTGTGATAAAACGACATTTATTAAAATTGGTTTGGAGATGTAGTTCTTGCTCTAAAAACGACTGATGAATTGGTAAATAAACTAATGACAGCCGCGTTCAAAGTACGCATTTCCTTATCACGGAATCAGCGTCACTATGTCGATTTCAAACTGTCGCTTGTTTGTTATTTTTAAACGGTCATTGTTTCATGAGTTGTTTTTTCTAGTAAACTCATTGACTTCGAAATGACTCTGGAAACCCCGTTTCTTCCCACTGACATCATTCGCAAGGTCATCGGCTACTCCGCGCAAGCAAACCATTCCGTCGCGGAGATTCGACTAGTGAGTTGTCAAAATCTCTCCTTAGAAGTCTCCGACGGCTTTCCTCGACTTGAAACAGACCTTGGCACATTGTAACTTTGCGAGTGATTGCACATTAGAGTTCGAAATACGGGTAATCGTCTCTTCATTTCACACACTCTCTCGCCGGTCAGAGAGTGTGTAAAATGAAGAGACGATTACCCGTATTTCGAACTCTATTGCACATTGTCAGGTCTCACACCTATGGAATGGCCTCGTTAATGCAGAATTCTCCGTAATCTCCAATCTACCCATCGATGAGATGATCATCACTTCGAATAATGTGAGTTCCCAAGCGTTGGCTCCTATCTCACTGTCAGACTAGAGTTGGCCCAACGAATACGGCATTCCGGCTCGGGAGAGGAGGCCAATCCCTCTCACATTACGACGGCGAAATGTGATCGTCTTCCATTACGTTGTCTCTAACGCCGTAGAAGTACTTACAGAGGAAATCATAATTTTTTGATAAATAGTTGTTATAGGTGATATCTGACGATAGTGAAAGTATGCTCATGTATTGATTTCAACACCCATCCCAATTGTTGCCCGTGCGCGCGTGAGCGCTTGAGAGCCGTAATCGGTTCGGCTAATCAGTTCTGTTCCTATAAAAGGAACCATTGCTCATTCATATTGGCTAGTCTCTATCATCGTCATCGGATAAATGACTTGATCCCTAATCGTCAAACAATATCTACACAGACGGTACACCCGAATATATGCCTTTATATTCGGTTGTATAAAGTAGTGCATAATGAGCCAACGAATAATACAATATATTATGCCCTAAAAATGACAAATCTGAGCAGTTGAATGTTTCGAAATATTGTAGCATTCTCCCGAAGACAAGGACTACTGGATTACGGTCGATCTGATTGTCAAGAGAGAAGTGCCGCTTCGGCATTTTTACCGCTATGGATTCCTTGACGATGATACTGTAAGCCCGATCAGTGTAGAACAGAGATGTGCAAAAATTTCTCGACCTCTCATTTCGCAATGCTCTCTCGCCGGTAAGAAATATCGAGAGAATATGGCGAAATGAGAGGTCGAGAACTTTTTTGCACACCCCTGGTGTAGAGCACAAGCTCTCGAGTGAGTATCATTAACTAGTATTTTTCAGAATATGACCTTTCTGCGCCAGGACTTCCAGTTTAACGAAGTGCTCCAGCAGAGCGCCAATGTTCTGGGCGCGATGCGAGTTGTCAATAAATTAGTCTTGGCCGAACTGAACGGGCGACTCATCTATCTGCCCAACATCTTCCGAAATATTGCGCCTAATATGGTACACGTAAAGGAGACGGATCTTAACACTGATTACTGGTGAGTTTTTTGACAACCAGATATCGTGAGATTATTTTCCGTTCCACTCGTAGCTGATCTTTGACAAACGTTCGAGGGGCGGAGTTAGGGAAGAGGCTGGGAGGAGGCGGTAGATCAAGTGCCCTCCTCCGCCCTTCCTTCCCTCTTCCTCTCGCCCAGACAATCGATAGCTCGCTAACCAGCACATATCATTTGCTGAGCATTTGAAACGCACGATACTCAGATTTCTTTCAAATAATGTGCCATTCAGCGAGACTCTCATCAAGCTCCTTAGTCTATGGAACGTACCCAAGCTTCATCTGGAAATCGCAAACTACGCTTCTAACAACTTTTCCAAGCGTGAGTACTAGTCAAGTCACAACAAGCTTTTGTTCACGTTCCCTATATTTCAGGCGTCTTCTTACTCCAATTGGCCAGCTTGGTCGACGTTCTGCACATTGAGCAGCGCTTCTCGTTGAACTCCAAGTTTTTCAGGTGAGATCGGTGGAATGAGGAGGGTAGTGACAGCAAATGAACCTCAACGAAGAAATTTTTCAGCGATCTCATCGACAGCGATGGCGCCGCGATAATTTACGAAATGCTTGGTAGACGCCTGAGCAAATTGAAGATTGACCACGATAATTACGAGATTACGGCTGACGAGGATGCCTTGAAAGTATTGCTCGAGGTTCGATATTCACACTGAACTATGTCATGATCTACTGAGCCATTAGTATTCTTCAGGGCACTAGGTCGGATGAGAACCAAAAAAAATTTAGAGCGTCGTAGTATTTTGTCAGGGTGTTCTAAACACCACAAACCGAGAAAAATGTTTTTGCCTCTCATCCGACCTAGTACCGTTCTTCAGCCTTGTGAATCTGATACGTTTGTAATAGCATAGTTCTCTCCCAGAAAGTTGCTGCTTACGAGGGAAAGACGCCGTGGCTCGAAATAAACGCGTACTTTCCCTATCCCATGGATCTGTTCATGAGGCTCCACTTGGAGCGGGTGCAATATGGACGCACGCGGTCCCTCGCCAGGTACACTGCCGACTTCGCGCCCTTCTCCATGCGACGGAGCGTCGGGGATGTAGTATTGACAGGTAAGTCTGAGGTTTGAGAACAATCGGACCACCTAGGGCCCAGAAAATTGTATTATTACATTGGTCTAACAGGCGCGCTGGGTCGGATGATAACTTGCGACGAGCGAATTAGTACTCGTCCGACCTAGTGCCTCAACTGAGCTTTACGCAAAAGTTGTTATCGGGGGTAATGGTGAGGGACATGTCCAGAATACTGATCGAGCCGTTGAATACTCCAGACGCATAATTTCAGTGCTGCCCGATCCTACGGCACCGAATACAAACTGCATCATCTCGCTCAAGCATCATACCAGAGTCAATGAGGAATTCCATTCCATTTAATTTTGATTGAAAGGAAATTACTTGCAAGTTGTAATATATTCAGTACTGTAGTATCAATGAGAAATGTAATTATACTACTTGCAAATCTTGATTGTTCTATTATTTCCTCACTGTGATAAAATATTTTATCAACTCGTGTGGCTAGTTTTTAAAAAATGGCTAAAGGTAGCCGCGTTTAAGCTGATTTTGTGATGTGCCATGATAAATTGACATGAATCAATTGTTGTGAAAATGCTTTTGTTAATCTACAATAATAAAACGCTTACAGAAGTAATTAAAGGAAGCCAGATGGACTTCGTAAAGTTAGATTTAAATAGCGTTCTCGTTTGAACTCCAAATGTTCGCGCATCTATAGTGTGAATACATACGCGTCTATTTGCTACATTCCCGCGTTCGATCATAACTGTTGTTTCTAAAAGTAGTATTTTATTGTTGTGTAGAAGAACTTCGTACAAATGCTCCCGTTTCTTCCCCCTGACATCATTCGCAAGATCGTCTGCTATTCCGCGCAAGCGAACCGTTGTACTCACAAGCTAATCACGGAGATTCGACTGGTGAGGAGTGGTAAACGACTTGGTAGATAGTCAGCATCTTATGGTGCGAACAGTGTCACTGCCTAGTCTCATTTTCTAGGTAGAGAAATCGACTAGAGGGGTTGGTCTAGTCGAGAATGAGGGGGAGACGACCTCCTCCCCCCTCTCCCTCCCTCTCCTCTCATTTTGTGGGAGACGAATGAAATTATAATGTAAATTTCGTAAATTTATTGAGTTAAATAAAAAATTTACATCAATTATTGTGAACTTTGAATCGATTGAATCTCAAATAGAGTTGACTTGAAAATTCCCATTAATTATCGAGAACATTGAATCTATTATTCACAAAATTTACATTATAATTTCATTCGTCTCCCACAAAATGAGAGGAGAGGGAGGGAGAGGGGGAGGAGGTCGTCTCCCCCTCATTCTCGACTAGACCAACCCCTCTAGTCGATTCTACCTAGAAAATGAGACTAGGCAGTGACACTGTTCGCACCATTAATGGTGTATATCCAAAATTGAGCGTTTATTGCATTTTTGTCGAATTCAAATACCATTTTCTGAATTGTCCGAGACTAAGCACGATGAAATTCAGGTCTCTCACAAGTGGAACGATATCGTAAACGTGGATTTCCCTTTCTTGTCCCACCTCCTCATCGATTACATGACCATAAGTGCGCCCACAGTGAGTTCCCGTTGACATCTTAGGTCTCCATCATTTTATAATAATAATAATTTATCTACGCCCGAGGCGCGACGGCATTAATGGTAACATATGAGGTGGATGACTGGAGGTGGGGGGGGGGGGCTCTCCTGAATCCTAGGAGAACGTTGTAGGATCGGCTGGCAGGCAAAGACTACGCTTGCACTATCAATCTGATTGTAAAGAAGGAAGCCCCACTACGGTATCTGTACCGTTATGGATTCAAGGACCTCGGTTCTAGCGTTGAGGTTAGCGAACGAAATCTATTTACTTCTCCACACGGAAATCTATTAGAGTTCGAAATAGGGTAATTGTCTCTTCATTCTTCACACCTTCTCACCGGTCAGAGAGGCGAGAGAGTGTGCGAAATGAAGAGACGATTACCCGTATTTCGAACTCTAAAATCTATCAAATCGATCGTGAAATATGAATTTGTGATTTTCTCATGATAATTTCAGAAAAGGACCTTGCGGATGCGCGTGTCTACGGCGGACATCTTGGAAGGACGACCTAATGATCTATTATTCGGTTTGGGAAGGATCAACCGCGTTGTTCTCGATGAACTTCACGAAATAAGCACAAATTATCTGGCTCAACTTCTCCACAATGCTCGCGCTAACGAGATCTGTATTAAGGAGCACGATATTACTCCCGAGTTTGGGTGAGAAGAAAGATATGTTTATTAGTACACTAGCCGCCATTATCATACAACATCGCGTTTTTTCGGCCATAACTCCTTTCTAACTCATCCCGAAAACATTCTAAAAGTCACGATTTTCGCTGTGATTTGAGAATGATTTGAGAATATGCAAACTCTTGTTCCAAATTTTAAAAAAAGATTCCAAATATTTTTTGCAGTCGAGCGATGCTGCACCTCATCCGGCAGTGGGGCTGCGCTAAGGCAAATCTGATCGTCATGAACAATTCACTCTCGTCAACTAGTATGTTCAACTTATTTTTTTTAGCTATAAATGAGAAAAATCTTTCATTTTTTTGCGGTATATTATCCCACCCTGGGAGAAAACCATAATATTCAGGAGATTTCCTGCTTGGCCTTGCGGACAGCGTGGATGTGCTACACATTGAGCAACTTTCCCGCCAGTACCAAGCGCATATTCGGGGTCGTCTGCGCGCCCGCACCCGCCGTGTCGAGAACCACATTGTTGACCACGCTTTCCTGGAGACCTTGCCAGGCGAGTTTGCCTACCAATTTTCCGATCGACGTCAAGCGACTTTACACTAGTAAACACAGCAACGCTAGGAGGCACCCACCGGCAAGGCCGGCCGGCTGTTAGACGGACTGCCATACCCTGCTGCGCAATCGGACAGCAATCACATTTTTAATGCTGCAACCTTTCAGAACTTTTCACAAGACGCTTGAGCAAGATCAGAATAAAGCACGAGAACGAATAAAGAATAAAGCATGTTTTTTCTTTTTTTTCAGAATAATGGATGTTTTTTCTTGTTTTTTTCTCATGCAATAAAAATGGAAACGTTTGTCACATTACACCGCATTATTTATCCAATTCAACTAGTATTTCATTGAAAAAAATCTACATGCGGTTCTAAGGAGGCTCCGAGACACGGGTAACAATTCACGATTACACCGGAATTATTGATGCCTCCTCCTATATTTCCGAATATAAATGAGAGGAATCGAGGTTCCTTCCCATCCCCCTTCCCATCCCCTTTGTTAGAGAGGATGTGGTAAATGAGAAATCCTCTGAGCTCTCTCGAATACCCGTGGTCATTATCTACCCGGGCACTGGAAAGTCTCAATACTGTTGATAATCGTCCTTCTATCGAGTCCAATGGCATCCTTTTTTGCTAACTTAGAGTGCGGCAAAAATTGAGACGCTGGTCAAGTTTGAATGCCAATAATAGCTAAATGTATCGACGCTAGGTCAATTCCCACATTATTTTATCCGATCATTATCGTTGCTTGTGATGGATTCCTCACCTCATTAATTATTGCGTGCATTTCAAGGGCATGCCTCCGCTCCTGCCCACCGACATTCTTCGCAAGGTCATCGGCTATTCCGCGCAAGCGAACCATTCCGTAGCGGAGATTCGACTGGTAAACACAACTTGAAAGCTAGTACTTCACACTCCCCCAAACATGCAATTTTTTCACACTATTTCAGTAACGCTCTTTCAGAATTACTGCTCACTTTGTGTTTTTAAGCTTTAGTTTAATTTAAAAATCTAAGATGTCGTTCAGGTGTCACACGACTGGAATAATCTTGTGGATGCGGAGTTCTCCGCCATCTCCAATACTCCCATCGAAGAGATGACGATCACTCCACCTACGGCCAGTTTACACCCAAATTACCCACAAATACCTAAATGCATGGGCTTCCACAAGCCACAATCGCGGACAATTTACGATTTTTTGTTCTCCAACACTTGAAAAGAGAAGTGCAAAAACGATTATTCTGCATGGTAAACATGTTCAGGATGCTCCCAAAGACAGCTTGATCACGGTCGATCTAACCGTCAAGAAAGATGTCCCGCTAAATCATTTTATTCGTTATGGATTCAACATCGAGTCGAGCAATGATAACGTGAGTTATCTAGACAAGTGAAAGGAATCGGTCAAAGCAGAAGGCCAACGATGGATGGTCTGTAGGGTTCTCTTGTTGGAATTATTTGCCTATTGGAATTCCATTCCACCCCACTCATTTCCAAGGAATCGATTGCATATGCCCGGCGCTCAATTAGAATTCCACTCCGAATGGAATTCCGTTTCTTATTGGAATTACTCATAATGGAATTCCAATAACTGATGGAACTCCACTAGACCGCACGCTACACGTGAAATGGAATGAATGGAATTACGTCACACCTTTGTTCTCGCTATTGGAATTCCGGAATTAATTCCAACAAGATAACCCTATGTCTCAAGAGAAGAGAGTATTGCTCAGATCAAATCAATCGAGACTAGCGGGGCACCAACCTGCCTCAACGCAGAAACGATTGTTTTCCCGTTGTTTTCAACATTTCTCGAATTTCAGAACACTATCTTGCGAATGCACGTGCCAACGGAGGAGGCAAAGGAGGGACGAGCGAATGGACTACTTGCCCTTAGGAAGATCGGCCGAATTCGACTAGAAGTGCTCTACGAAACAAGTCTTCCAGTTTACGCCTTTCGCAATGTGCGGGCGAACGAAATCTGCTTCGATCTAGCAATTGGGTGGGTCAACAATCATTGTTGAAGGCAAAAGTGAAGTTTCCCCGGAAATCTTGGGAGGACTTGCATACTGCATGATGATGACTAATTATAATCACCGGAATTAGTTTAAGAATACAAACTTTTTTATTTTTTAAAACTATTTTTGCAGACAAGGAGTACTGAAACTGATTCGTCAATGGGACTACGTCAAGGCTCAGATGATTGTTAAGAACGAATCACTGATGACAAGTATGTTCTACGAATTAATCGTTGCAATATAAACAGCATTGGCAAGCAGTTGAATATAAATAGAACTTTTTTGTTCGAACAGCTCCGAGTTGTTGTAGAGAGTTGAATAGTTAAGATCATCGATACAGAAGATTACCATTCAGAAGATTTCATGCTCGACCTCGCTGACTGTGTCGATACACTGTATGTGCAGCACTTATCGAGTGCACTTTTTGTACCTCGCAGCAACCAAATCGTCAACCAATTCTTCTGGGTGACCTTGCCAGGTAGTTGATTCAATTCATCCGCGTATCTAACAATCGGGAATTGCATGCGACAAACCCGGATCATAGCCTTGTCGTGCCACTATTATTGAAGTTAAATGAATTTGATGTTGCCGATGTCAAGCACTTTAGCGCTCGAAATACGTGTAATACTCTCCTCATTTCACATGGTCGCATTTCGGACTTTTGTGCACTTTGCAATACTGACACCATTCAGAAATGTTCACCAGGCGCGTGAGCAAGATCAAACTCCGTCACGACGACACCAAGCTCTTCGCGAACGATGGATATCTGAAGGAATTGCTCGAGGTGAGTGCACCGCTAGTTTTTCTAAGTTCAGCTAGATAGATAATATCTATTAGATATTGATCGTAGCCAATCGGAAGACAACCGCCGTGCGTGGAAACGCCACTATTTTAAGGTTCAAATATTCATTAGAGGTCCACTGTTACTCCATCGGTGTACCATTTGATACTTTTACAGAAACCTTAGTTTCCCCTTTACCTTAGTTAGCAAAGCAATGAAAGTCGCGCTCGAATATTCATGAACATTCAGAAAGTCAGCCGCATTCCGGACAAGCAAGTTTGGCTCGAGATGTACGTTCCCTACGACAATCAACATGTGTACAATAGATCAATGAATCAATTCAATGGATCGTACCAAGGAATGCCCCCTTTCCCGTGGCAATACATGAGGCCGCTTCCCTTTTCGATAGCTTCGACGACGGTGAACGAAGTTGTGCTCAGAGGTAAACTAAAGTAATTTATAACTAGGATGCACTATCTTGTGACTTATGGCACATATGTATGCATACGGTTGCACAACTCCAAGAAAAAGACAGAAGCGCGAAGGGTGACAGCGTTAGTTGTGCATTTGCAAACGCTTTCGGACATACATTCACGACATTTTCGGAAGCGAGTTCATTTCAGGTATCCCTTATGGCCAGAACTGCGTTGTCTCAATGAAGCATACCTCGAGACTCGATGAGGAATTCTAATCAATTGAATTACTCCCTATTCATTAACAATGTGATTACAATGCAATTTCTCTTTCATGATTGTATATTTTGAACATCTGTGTTTGAAAAAAAGATAAAGTAAATACAGTTTGTTTAATGCCGGAAACGCTTGCGCTAACCTGGTTTGAGACTGGAATTATATTACTTCGTAGAATAAATTGTTGCAAAAATCGCACAACGCAACTCCAACGTACAATTTAGGTTCGAGATGGACATTCGTTACGACAATCAACCTTCATTCATGGGGTTGCTCTTGACAACCGAGTCCAATGGGCAAGATCTATCATTCACTGATTTCGGTGTTGAGCACGCATCTTTTTAGGAAAGGCATTGCTAATGGGCACGCATCAACCGCCCCATATTACAAAAAAACAATCATTCTTATTACTTTTATTATGTCGTTTTTCATATTGTTAACAGTTCTTCTTAGACTTCCAGATGAATACGTGCCCGTATCTTCCATCTGATATCATTCGTAAAATCCTTGGCTATTCGGCACTTTCAAATCATAATCTTGAAGAGATTCAGCGGGTAAACTGCAATCTGCAATCTATTATTTGTGTAATTATACAATTACTAGGTCTCACATCTGTGGAATGAATTAGCAGAGATTGAATTTTCAAAGATTTCAAACCTGCCTCCCATTGGTGACATGTGGATCGCAGCTTCACAGGTGATTTCGAATTTTTTTTTGACTATTTATTTATTCGCTCATCTACATTATTGCACCGAACTTTTAATAGTTTCAGGAAAGAGATTGTATTTATGTGGCAGTGGCGGTAGGCAAAGACTACCCTACTCAACACCTTTTACGATTTGGATTTCTAGAAACACACCGTTCCGAAAATGTATGTTTATTTTGCACTGAGTATCGAACACAACATTTATTTTCAGGTACGCATTCTAAAGATATTTTCGATCAGAGATCCTGTGTTTATTTTATCAGCAATCACTCAAGTAAAGCGCATTTCGCTCAAAAACCTGTCTGAAGTAAACCCCAATATCTGTCTTCCAAAGATCTTAAGAAGACTCGAAGTAGAATCAATCAACTTCATGGAGACAAATTTGACTGATGATTACAGGTGAGCCAGTGAATTAATAGCAAAATTTTACTTTAATGGTACAAAATGATGTAACAATACAGAAAAAAATTCAACATGTGCTTGCCTTGCTGAATGAAAATACCGAATTTCAGTAATACTATCATACGGCTTTCTCGCCAGTGGAAAGCACCTAAACTCCATCTAGTCATCAATGAACAGTCGCTATCAGACCCCAGTGAGAAATAAATATTTTATTGTTTTTGGGAATATTCAAAAACGATTTCAAGGCAACTTTCTGGAGCAACTAGCTGACTGCACAGACGCATTGTACATTGGCCAACAGCGCTCCACAGTGCAGTATCCGCTTGTTCACTACCTATTCCAAAAGCATTCGTGGATGAACATAGTAGAGAAATTATTTGCTCGACGAGTGAGCAAAATCAGAATCATACACGACAATGCACGCATAGTCACAAATCAATTCCACGCATCGCTAATTGACTTTGGCACGGTAAGTTGATAATTTCACAATCTTATCGTTGTTTTTATCTTAGAAAATCGTAAGAACTGCAAGAAACCCAGTGTGGTTCGAGATGGAGTCTCCGAGTAGGATCGAGTCTCTGAGTAATGATGGAACGCATGTTTCCACGAAAAGTATGCTCGGAGCGGGAAGAGCTGTATTGACGGGTACAGTATACAAAAGAAAAGAAAAGATAATTAACAATAAGTTTACATTAAAAATAGCAATATTTGTACAAACGCATGCTATGACCATGAGTAAACACCATGAGTGAAAGGCTGCGAAGTGAGCACAAACAATTTTAATTAATTCCAGTGGAACCGCGAATGCGTAGAAGATATGCCGTGACACTGAAGCACGTTTCACGTGAAAAGGAGGCCTTCTGATCACATTCAATCATTAATTAAAGCTGTTAATATCCATTGTTTAATGACTTCGATGTATATCTCTAATCACCTTTAAAGTACAATATCTTTGACGATGTAAATGTGGAATAATCAAAATTGGCATTGCTTCGGACCACATCAACCCGCTAGCATGGATTATTCCAAATAATAAATACAACTGTCTTCACACTATAAATCCCCGCGCACAGGTCGCTGATTTCCTCGGAACCAACGCTAAAAAAATTCTATCACCTTTACACAACACACGGGACAGACGAGTCCATTGCAAAAGCGGAATTCACAGATTACTGTGAGCACAAGCGTCTCTTTTCGAAGCATTCGCTAATTCAGTTTTTAATCCTTTTTTCCTCTGAATCTTCTGCGCTTATTTTTTGCATGTTGTTGTTGTTGTTAATATAATCTATCATCTAATAACATTCAGATGAAAGCATTCTGATCAATTTCGTCTGCATTCACCCTATCAGAGGTCTTCTGAGAGATCGCAGGTGGCCATTGACAAACTGTTCAAAGTGCTTCGATTCGGACCAAAATTTCAGGGTTCATACATCCATGGACCAAGAATGTTCGGCGAACTTGATTAGGCCGCAAACTCATTTACACCCAAAAACCTGCTCCGGAGCGGTCGGATTTTCGAAAATTCATAACTTCCTTCAAAATGAAGTTATAGACTAGCGGAAGAGCGGAAAATAACCGCCATAAAATTCTGAATAACTCGCCTACTGAGCGCAAAGTTGAAGGAGAACAAATAAAAATGTGAAAATAGAAAAACCGATTTTTCGATCGAAAAATCGCTTGGCTCCGAAAATTTTATTCCACATCCCGCTGAGATTATACCGGAATAAGAATCTCCGTTAAATTCTGGTACTACCCTGAAAAATTTAGGAAAATTGAAGATTCTATTTTTGAGCTACATAGCTTCAAAGTTAGTTTTTCGCGTGTTTTGACCAATTGTGATCTTATTCACTTTGATCAAATTGATAGTTTGGGTATGAAATTTGTACTCTATCGTATTCTCCATGATAAAAATAGTATTTTCAATTGTTTTCGTGCCATTTGGCACTTTTCTACTCGCCTCTTCCATGTCATGAGACAAAAATAGCGACTTTCGCTTATTTCTTCCATTCAATCACACGTTTCGCCCCCCATTACATGTCAGTTTTTTGTGCCCATCACTCTTTCACAAGTTTCAAGAATCCTCTCACTTCCGTCATAGCGGAGGTAAAGCGAGGGAGAGAGAGGAACATAATTTTTGATGATTTGAAGCCCTAATTTTAGACTGGAACGTCTGTATCACGAGAGAATGAATCAAACCGAGAAAAATTTGAATCAATTGTTTTTGAAAACTCCCATATTGTTGTGGGTAAACATTATAGCTAATAGAAATTGATGCATCAGGTTTATTTTTACCAAAGCCAATTTTTAGAAAATCTCCTGTTCTATACCCGGCTATGATGCATCTCACCTCCCAGATGAGCTAGAGACCTGTTCTTGGGCGGAATCAGAAATGAAATTGCTGAAAATTATAATAAAAAAGGTCCATTGGGTCCCTCACACGATAGCTTTGTGCCTTCCCCCCCCCGTATATACTCGATTTTTCCCACGAATATCGGACTAACTGAGTTCTCGATGTGAGATGGTGGGTCGTGGCTACCCGATAACACTTTCGAAACATTTTAAATTTTCTTTTGAACTGAGATATGAGCAGTTGGCTGCGTTCCAAGTGACCTTGCGCGCGCAGGCAATGAACGAGAGAGCGTGCGAAATGAGGTGAGCGCGCCCTCTCACTCCTCACTTTGCATAGTCGCCCTCGCGATTCGTGGGACACCTTCTTTAATAAAGGAGAGTTGTATCCCTGTGTGCTGTGTTTGTTCGCCCAGGCGAGAGCTCCAGAGAAACTCTCTGGGTCTTCTAGAACGTTCGAAATGACGGAAACACGTCCAGCGGCTTCTAGAATGTTCGAAATTATGGGGACAGGTTCAGAAGGTTCACACATTCGAATAATGCACACAACCCAGCGATACCCATCTAGAGTGCGGAGAGGAAGAGGGAAGAGTGAGGGGAAATTGTTCATTCCTTGAGGAAGAGTGAGAGAGCGCGGTCTACTCTTCCGGAAGAGTGAGAACTCTTCCGGAAGAGTTGAACTGAGAAAATGCTTGGGTGTCTGGGATCGTCTGGGACGATGCAAATGTGTTCTAGAGGACTAGAGGCGAGCTATTTATGCAAATTCATGGTCAAGACCTCGAAAAACAGTCCTCGAAAAAAAGAATCAACTCTTCCGGAAGAGTTAATCCCTTCCCTCTCACTCTTCCTCGAACTCTCATTCCTCGTTGCGCCGAGAGGAAGACCCTTCCTTTCACTCTTCCTCTCCGCACTCTATATCCATCCGAGAAGCGAGCCGTAGGCGCGCGACCTCGGCTGGTATTTTTCTAAAAAAATTTCCGCCCAAGAACAGGTCTCTAGCTCATCTGGGAGGTGAGATGCATCATAGCCGGGTATAGAACAGGAGATTTTCTAAAACCTGGCTTTGGTAAAAATCAACCTGATACATCAATTTCTATTAGCTATAATGTTTACCCACAACAATATGGGAGTTTTCAAAAAAAAATTGATTCAAATTTTTCTCGGTTTGATTCATTCTCTCGTGATACAGACGTTCCAGTCTAAAATTAGGGCTTCAAATCATCAAAAATTATGTTCCTCTCTCTCCCTCGCTTTACCTCCGCTATGACGGAAGTGAGAGGATTCTTGAAACTTGTGAAAGAGTGATGGGCACAAAAAACTGACATGTAATGGGGGGCGAAACGTGTGATTGAATGGAAGAAATAAGCGAAAGTCGCTATTTTTGTCTCATGACATGGAAGAGGCGAGTAGAAAAGTGCCAAATGGCACGAAAACAATTGAAAATACTATTTTTATCATGGAGAATACGGTAGAGTACAAATTTCATACCCAAACTATCAATTTGATCAAAGTGAATAAGATCACAATAGGTCAAAACACGCGAAAAACTAACTTTGAAGCTATGTAGCTCAAAAATAGAATCTTCAATTTTCCTAAATTTTTCAGGGTAGTACCAGAATTTAACGGAGATTCTTATTCCGGTATAATCTCAGCGGGATGTGGAATAAAATTTTCGGAGCCAAGCGATTTTTCGATCGAAAAATCGGTTTTTCTATTTTCACATTTTTATTTGTTCTCCTTCAACTTTGCGCTCAGTAGGCGAGTTATTCAGAATTTTATGGCGGATATTTTCCGCTCTTCCGCTAGTCTATAACTTCATTTTGAAGGAAGTTATGAATTTTCGAAAATCCGACCGCTCCGGAGCAGGTTTTTGGGCGTAAATGAGTTTGCGGCCTAATCAAGTTAGCCGAACATTCTTGGTCCATGGATGTATGAACCCTGAAATTTTGGGCCGAATCGAAGCACTTTGAACAGTTTGTCAATGGGGGGTCTGGATGTCATGCACTCTCTCAGAAGACCTCTGCTATCAATAACGAGCACACTCACTTTTAAAATCGTCCAATAAAAATTATGGTGTGGTCAGGAAAAAACACAATGCGAGCACACCGTGAAAAATAAAACTTCGCATGTTCTGCGCATTGCAACTAAAACCAGAAACCAGAAGAGGGAGCTGTCTTCAATTTTTTTTAAATACTCATATTTTAATGCTTAAAAGCGCATTCCGCTCATTCGTGTCTACCACATCAGAGTCTTCGCCAACTGGACCCGAATACCGATCTCTTCCACAGCATCACTTTGTATTCAATATTTATTTTTAAAACTACTCACGCACATTCCTGATCGTACTGACCGCACACCTCTCATCATCATTCCTACCCATCATTTCTGCCAACCACCTCGTTTTCTAATTTCAAACGTTGCCAATCGATTAAAAACAGCAACATTATCGCCAATGAAAACTACTCACAGTAAGCGCATTCCGCTCCGCCTCGTCATACTGTCCGCACTCCTCCTGTCCGAAGGCCAGCATGCCGTACAGATAGCTGGAATGTTAACCATAATTTCGGTTATCTAGGTGAACAATTCGTCTTTTTAGTCTGGTCTTTCGTCACTATACAGCTGAGAGACGGTGAAGATGATTTCCTATCCATTTTTTTAGATGAAAAGTGGCTTACCTCCTACAGGGTTCGTCCTTGCGCCACTTGGGCAGCACGCGCGCAACGCTGTCCTGAAATCCACAATTTTATTTATCTCACAATCTTGATCTTTTGAAACATTTTATCCCTTCGTGAGTAGGGCTGTCAGGGTGAAGAATCCGTCTCTTCATTCCGCGTACTCTCTCTCCGGTCAGAGTGACGAGAGAGTAGGCAGAATGAAGAGACGGATTCTTCACCCTGACAGCCCTATTCGTGAGGCGGCGTCTACGGTCCAATTCCTCTTTATTTTTGAGCAATGTAAATTCACAAAATCATGGGTTTCATAACTAAAATAGCTAGATCTCATATTTTAATCTCACCCTTTTGCCCTGCGCATCGCCCGAGAAGAAGTAGGAATCGTGCGCAAACTTGATTGCGATTAGATCATTCGGATGCTCCGCGAGAATGTCCTCCCACGTGTTTTGGGCCTCGGGGAAGTGGCTGGAAAGGGATTTATAGATTTTATGAAAATTCATCACATTTGTTAACTAATGCAGATGTTCCCTCCATTACGTCGTTCAAATTCTTAAAACGCGGTCTCCGTAAGAACGCAGGGAAAGGGGGTGATAGTGGCACAACTCCGTCAAAATGGTCAGAATGTGCTCAAACTTCACCAGGGTGACCCACAGGGTCAATTTGACTTGTTACAAAAATTTTGACCCAAAAAGTTGATCTTTGATCTTTGAAAAAAAATTTCAGATTTAGGTATCGTGTAATAGCTCATTCGAAAGAGCATAAAAAGTTATGTTATCTCCTAACTTTTTTGTGAATTTCCGTCCACTAGGACTCGAGAAAAATTTAAAATAGTCATGATTTTCGTTACTTTTGGCATATATTGACGTAGCTCATCATCTCAAGTTCATTTGCAAGTCCTGATTTTTCGATATGTTGTGTAAAAACCATCGTAGAACCCGATTTTATACTCGAAAGGAACGATTTTCGGTGCGGAAATACTGAAATCTTAGTCTGATCATGCCCCGCTTGAGGGTCCGGATCAAATCGCGCTTGCATATTTTTCTTTCCATACGAGTTACAGGCCTAAAAATGTGCGACGATTATAATGTGAGGGTGGCTAGTTTTTTGGCTAAGTATGGGATTTTTTCGACCGTTTTAAAAATTGAAGAGAATTTCTCTTCAATTTTCGCACTCTTCACATTGAAGAAAATTTCTCTTCAATTTTTTCTTTCTTGAAAATGAATGCATCTCCGCAAAATGATTACAACAGACTGGATAGTTTCGAAAATGGTCCAAAAATCAATTTGAAGAGTTCGAAAATTGAAGAGAGATTCTCTTCAAATTTTTTTTAAAACGGTCGAATAAAACCCATACTTAGCCAAAAAATTAGCCATCCTCACATTATAATCGTCGCACATTTTTAGGCCTGTAACTCGCATAGAAAGAAAATTATGCAAGCGTGATGTTGACCAGGACCATCAAGCGGGGCATGATCAGACTAAGATTTCAGTATTTCCGCACCGAAAATCGTTCCTTTCGAGTATAAAATCGGGTTCTACGATGGTTTTTACACAGCATATCGAAAAATCAGGACTTGCAAATGAACTTGAGATGATGAGCTACGTCAATATATGCCAAAAGTAACGAAAAAATGACTATTTTAATTTTTTTCTCGAGTCCTAGTGGACGGAAATTCACAAAAAGTTAGGAGATAACATAACTTTTTATGCTCTTTCGAATGAGCTATTGCACGATACCTAATTCTCAATTTGAATTTTCGCGATTTCAAAGATCAAAGATCAACTTTTCGGGTCAAAATTTTTGTGGTAAGTTATATTGCCCCTGGGGGTCACCTTGGTGAAGTTTGAGCACATTCCGACCATTCTGACGTAGTTGTGCCATACCACCTGCGTTCTTACAGAGACCGTGTTTTAATATCTCTTTTCAAAATGTCATATCAGTTGAGTTTCAAGAAAGACACAACTACCGCAAGATTCGAAATGAATTAATGGGGTGTATCGATTATGCTTTCAAAAAATCATTGAAAACTAAAATTCGAATTCAATATTGAAATATTCCTACCCTCTCGCCCATAGACAGGATGCCTTCAGATGCTGGCGCTCTCTGTTGTTGATGGAGGGCGAATTGGAGAATGCTTCCGTGCGCTCGACGAGGTCTCTGGAAATTTTCTCATTACCCCTTTTTTTCTTTTATCATATTTATGGGTCAAGAACAATTGAAGCTCGTCCAATGATTTTTCTGCAAAAATCTCTCCCATGAACTGTTTCTTGACGCCATTTTTAACGAAAATTCAGGAATTCAAGAACTCTGGAAAATCACTTTTCATTACCTCTCTGCTTTTGTCTTTAGTGTTCATTTGCTTGCAGCAACATGCTCGAGCTCCCTATTTCTAGTCTAACTTGTTGAAAAGTGCAAAAAGTCTCACTTGAATTCCTGCAACTGCTCTTAATTTTTTTCTACAGCCATGAAAGTGCGAAAATGATAGTTTTCATTGAATAACTCACTTGAACTCCTGATCTCCAACTACCAAGCGCTAATTCTCAAGCGAAAGCTAATCTAACCCCTATCCCACCAGTATCGGAAGAATAACTTTTAATGTGAGCGAATTCATCTCCAAATAAACGCTCACTTGAACTCCTTGCTAACTTCCACCGACGTGCCCGTACCGAATGCTTCCATGTTGAGCAGGATCGCGCGGACCATAGCTGAAATTATTCCTCGTCTCTTTCTAAGTAAAGGAGAGGCCATCTATGTCACATTCAATGTCGTCGGTGCCTCGGGCTTACATAAATTATTGTTAAATTACCCCGTTGCTGTAGTATTTGTATTTCACATGATTGATCCCTGTTTCCAGCAATTAACGTTTCCTATGATTGCAATTTTTTCTTATAATTGTCTAAGTTGCTGAGCAAACACGTAGACGATCTTCACTATTGTTCCAGGCCGTCCGTCTATTTCAAATGATAACAACAAATGCGATTGTTGATCTACTAGTGCGAACTCGATCAGTGATCGCCGTCTATGGAACGCGTGAATGATATCATATTTTTATCAGCCATTTGATATTATTGTTTGTCCCTACTTAGGCGGAAAAATAACAATAATAACATAAATATTTACCTGCATCCGGCTCGGATTCCTTCAGCCGCTCCATAGTTTTTGAGATTCCGTCCAATTGGTCACAGTCTCTGGAATAAGAAATTTGTTAGGTTTGTTTGGATGCTAAAGTTTGCAATTTGGATACGTTTCAGATATTCACGATAAGGATTTATCCGTCAAGGTTGGCGATTGTTTTCGACCATCACACTATTGAAAAATATACAATATTTTAAGCCGCCGATAGCCGTCAGCCGGCAGCCAATCATCCATTTTTACCGGCGGATAACACCGGTTAGGCCTGTTCTACGACTGTGAAATCGCTTGACGTGGATACACCTTTACTTGTTTACCCTTTCCTCTTCGAAACAATCCGCGATAGTCGAGTGTCTAATCACTCATTTTAAAAGCTAACAACTCAGCTACAACGAACTGCTTGATAAAGTCAGCAAGAAATATAGAAATTTCACCTCCACGACACGATCTGTCTGATAGTGCCATCCAGCAGTTTAGCCGTCTCATTGGAAGAACAGCTGAGGGAGAGGTTCGAGGCTTGCCAGCCCTGGAAAATTGGAGCTTTTGGTACTACCAGAAACTGTTTTGCTAAAAATAAATAATAGAGAATTTAAATATAAAAAATAATTGTAACTCACAGCGAGATCCCGCAAGTTGTCTGCGCACCAGGCGGCCATTTTTGTCTAAAAATTATTGAAATACTTAATGGCTGGACAGAGTGTGAAATGGAGATTACAAGAACATTGCACGACCTTTCGGTGTATCAATAGCACGCAACGAGGCGATAGGAAGGTCAGTGATTGTCCTAGGAAAGGTCAGCGAAATCGGAGAAGGAAAGGGTAAAAACGTGGAGGAAGATGGCCCTTGGCAGAGTTATCCACATTACGGAACGAACGGCAGGTATAATGGTGAAAATACAATGCACAGTACTTTACTTATTGGGCGAACAGAGGATACTAATAGGAACAGTGCTTTGTTCGGTGTAACATAACTGCGAGCAAGAAAACGCGTGGAACGAGGAATGAAACGTGTGAAAGGAAGAGTTCGAAATACGAGCATTTCATACTTTCACTCAACGGTCAGAGCAGCAATAGTATGTAAAATTAAGGGACGGCTGATCGATCTATGCACTCTGTGTCTTTTGAGGAGAGAACGCGTGGTGCGGAGAGTGAAACGTGAGGAGTCTCTTCATTTCGCACACTCTCTCGCCTCTCTGACCGGTGAGAGAGCACATGAAATGAAGAGACGATTGCCCGTATTTCGAACTCTAATGGGGAGTGAATGGAGGAACAACGAAAGAGCAAAGCAATGAAACAACATCTTATCGACGTGAGATTTCATCGGAAACGCGCGAAAAAGTGCTAAATCGCGCATTCCTCGCTAAATCACGAGAAAACAGCGATACGGAAAGATGCACGTGTGGGTGAAAAGAAAACAAGAGAGCCTCTAGTCACACAAACACCTCGCTTCCGATCACATGGTAGTTAGAATTTCCAAAATTTTCTATTCTGCATTATTAATGGAGGACTGCAAAAAATGAAGCGTTCAAAGTCCAGGAAAGAAATATTTAAGGAAGGGTGCTGTTTACGGTTTCGATCACATGTTTGGGCGAGTGAAAAGAGGAAAAACGCGTTCAAAGGTGAGGGAAAGATGCGATCTGTGATTTTATCATTTAGTGATAACGATAACGTGCCAAGTGGGAGATTGGAGGGGTTAGTGGTCAAAGAGAGGACACACTTTCTCCTTTTCCCATTGTCTCTGATGAATCATGGAATGGGAGACAGTGCGAGAAATGAAGATTGGCAGAGAAAGGCACAGTTTCACCTCTACAAGCGATCTCTTTGGGGACAGAGAGAGCGAGATAGTATGGGAAATAGAGAGAATTAGAGGAAGGTCCAGTGAAATCACGGCTTATGAAGAGCAGAGCAACGTCATATTTCTGACAAGGTTTTGCAAGGGTAATCGGGATGCAACTGTCAAAAACACTGCATTTTGCTGTCCGATGGACAGATTGGGAAGACGAGAGTAGCTAAACTAATAGAGAAACAGTGAGCGCAAGCAATGGCACATTGAGAGTATAGCTCGAGAAATGATACCGCTGTCTCTTCATTTCACACGCTCTCTCGCTTCTCTGACCGGTGAAAGAGTGTGCGAAATGAAGAGAAGTCGGCTCATTTCTCGAGGTCTAATTGAGAGGGGTGAAAGTGGTAAGCGAATCTCTTCCCTTGCGAGAGATAGCGCAGTGAAAGGAGTGCCCGCTCCTTTGTCCGCGGAGGTGAAAAGAAAGGGAAGGGCGATAGAACACGTGTTGCTAGAATAACACATTGGCAAGCCGATTTAGGGATTATCGACTTGATTATTTGATTGCTCTACTACGAGGGTGGCGAAATTTGGGTAGGGGCGACGAAACACGAAACACGGAAGAAAAACGTAATCAGAAAATAGAACCTCTACTGATTATCGATGTCTAGAGACTTTGGTGCGTGAAAAGAGGAATGGAATGGAATGGTGAAGAAACACTGTGATTGATAGTGGAGGGAACACGTGTTTGATAGGGTGAACGGTGAAATGGGGGGGGAGGACGGGGTGAAAGGTTGCTCGCCTCAGTTCTATAGTAATACCATCTTAACAAAATTTCGAAGGTTAGAGCAATTTTCAATAAAGCAATTACCAAAATAAGAGTTCCCCTGATAATGGTTTTCAAAGTTTTGTGTAGATCACTGTAGATCGGAGGCCTCCAGTTGGAGTGGACCGAGCGAAGCCAGAGAATGCCCACTCCTCTTCAGTGATAGAACAATGAGTAGATTCAAAAATCGGAATGATCAAATCTGAGAAGAAATCTCATTAAAATAACTGTTCGAAATCGTTTTTCAATTTCGAATCCAGTTATGGAGATCTGAATCCCTTTCCTAGTTGAATGTCCGGAGGATGATGACTTTTTACTGAGAAGGTCTCTTAATGCGATAAAGATCCCTTGGTGCTTTTTTTGTGATTAGGCTAACGTAACTCTATTTCTTTCCGGACAGAGTGGAGAAGTGCCTTTTCCGCGAGGGCTTTCCATGTGCCAAATCGGATCAAAACGCATGAGCCCTGGGGCGGCTATTTATTTCCACTTTTTATGGACTCGGTGACCTGTCCCAGATGGCTTTTGGAGGGATTGGTCCAGATCGGCCTTTTCCCTAACACGACCAATCTTTTGTTTTTTTTATCCACGTAATTACATCATGCAATTGCTAGCATTATATTTCCACTATTTTTGCGGAATCTCTGAAACTCATTTCATTTTCATTTTTTTTATGATAAAAAATCTGCAGTTGCACAAGCACCGAGAAAAATTTGAACGGTTGTTCACACCAACGGCTTGCGTGCAAATCTCCACCTTTTTTTGATTATCGTGCGTTTGAAATGCTCAGCAAATGAGATGTGCTGTTTAGCGAGCTATTGATTGTCTGGGAGAGAAGAGGGAGGAAGGAAGGGGGGAGGAGGACGCTTGATCTACCGCCTCCTCCCGGCCTCTTCCCTTCTCCGCCCCCTCGAACGTTCGTCAAAGGTCAGCTACGAGTGGAATGAAAAATAATCTCACGATAAAGGGACGAATGTGTTTCAGCCATAATATGAAGTCGAGAGCGCGCGAACATCTTTGATCATAGTCAATTGAGCGATGAATTGTATTCTCACATGTATTCTCACTATATTATCTCATTCACACCAACGATTTGCGTGCAAAACCCCCCTACTTCCGGTCACTGGCGCCAGTGGGAAAAGCGGGAACCCAACCGACTCTCTCACTTCATTTTTCACTTCTCACCAGTTAGATCATTGAGAGAGCGCGGCAAAGCGAGAGCGTCAGACGACTGGTCAAAAGCGGGACCAAATCGCGACCGACTGGGGGTCATTTCGGGCGCTTTTTTGAGAGATTGTCGTTAGCTCAATGATAGTGGAAAGGGAGTAGGAAGCAGCACTTCCGCTTTCGAGGTGAAGCGAGGTCGTTGAAAAATGAGCTGATCTCTGGCTGACCCTAGTGCTGCATTATTTTTCTTTTGTTATTGTTTTTACGGGTCAAAATTTAGTTGATAAAGTCACGTTAAAATGTGTCACGTTAGTTCAGGAAATGAACGCATTGATACTTCCGCTTTCGATCGTGTTGAACTGTGTTTGTCTTATCAAATGGTGACCTTTCGATCCGAAGAACGTTCGAATGGACGAGTATAAAATTGCCGTTACTCATTACCGCGTTCAATTTTGCCGCCTTGTTTGTCTATCAATTGTTTAGCCATATGAGGGCGGTTGCGAAAGAATCAGTCAATTGCCTCCAGTGGCTGGCACAGCAAAAATTTGATAAATTGTGAAAATTTGGGAAAACAGGTTTTAAAGGGTGGGGATCATCCCTGTCTACTTCATTTTGCTCCATTTCGACCGGTGCAGCCGTGCTGCATCCGTGCTGCATGACACCGTTTTTCTATATCTCTGATCTCCGTTGACAAAATGCTATAAAAAATTAAGAGAGTATGTAATTGACCATGGCGAGTCGAATGGAAATATTTATAATCATTAAAAATGCGTGGTCTTCTAATAAAAATTTTTTTCTCGAATACTAAGGGCGGGCAGAGCTGGATCTTTTCATAGTTGTATGCGCCCCGTTCTGGGGATCATTTTTCATATGCAGGGTGTGAGGAAAAATACTCAACTTCATATTTTAAAAATTCGTTTTATGTTTTCCATTTACACTTTTTTTGCATTGCGCACCGCGCGTTTCGCGCGTCGAGTGAAGAATGAAATGACCTGCTCTTCTCACTCGAACACGGTTTACGTCTCTCTTTCTCTTACTCTCTCTCTCTCTCTGTTCCCACCAGCGTTCGAGGAGAACAGATACAATTTTCATTACAGTATGAATAAATTTATTAATATCTGGTAATAATTCCATATCAGAATTCCTCATCAGAGGATTCTTGCTCTAACAGAGCATTCATCATTATGGTGTACTCGTCTAATTCTTCATCCGAGCTGAGCTCGTTATAGTCTATTTCCTTCTTCTGAATGGGTCTCTTTCGATCCCGTAAAATTCTTGATGACGTAGCTGAGCCCGAAATCTGCGATAAAATACTACTTTACTGCAGTAGAACTCGGGTATTACGTCTTCCTTTTTGTCCTTTTCGATATTTCCTGGTTTGCTCTTCACTTCAGACCCACCCGAGGTGCTCTTCTTCGAGGGGCGACCGCGTTTTTTACCCAACTTATGAAATTTTGAGTTATTTATAAATAAAACCAGAAACTAAATACATTAGTTGAATCGCGAGTTTCATTTTCCGGTTTCTTAGACAATTCAATTTTCTTCGGTCTTCCTCTTCGTTTCGCAATAGTGTTTTCGATGGCGTTCGAAATATTCTAAAAAGAAGTAAAACAGTTTATCAGAAAAAAAACCCATTAAAGACCCACCTCCTCAGGATTATCAGCATCTTCTGCGTCAGTTTCTTCATCGCAATCACTCTCCAAAGATTTCAATCCCGCTTTCGAGGCTTCAACTTTAAGAAATCTTGTGATCAATCCTTGGGCTTGCGATTCTTTTAAACACTTTTCGAATGGATATACGTATGACCCATCGGAATTGGTTTTGTTCCGTATCATCTTGGCTACTACTCTTGCCTCTGCTCTCTTTCCCTCTTTTCTTCTAGCAACAAAGTACTTTCGCACTTCCCGTCGAACTAATGGATCTAGTTTAATTATCCGGTTCTTCTCTCGATTGGCCCATCCCTCCTTTAGTTGCAATGAGGTTGACTTCGAATGGAATGAAGAAAGTGAATCAACTTTCATCGATAAATAAGCCGATTCATTAGTTTCCACACAATCCGCGAAGAGTTTGGCTGCTGAAATATCCTCGGAAATTAGTGAGACATGTCACCTCACCTGCTTGAACTATAGTATCCGAGTGCTTCTGTTCCTTGTGCTTTCCCACAAGTAAGTGATCTTCAAGACCTCTCAAAGTGAAATAGGTCATTGAGCAGTTTCCTTCTGTGCATCGAAATATTTTTTCCTCTTCGTCGTCGTCACTCTCATCCTCCACTGGTTTCATTTGTTTGTCCTAAATTACAAGTTCGCATAATTTGTATGAGCACTGCGCGTGCAAACCTTGATCTTTGGAACATGATCGCTCAATTCTCCCCAGAACTCATTCGATTTCGATAGATGCCCTCCCTTGCACAGTATTTCATACTTGAACTGAATCGCATCTAGTTCGTCGTATTGAATGAGATTTCCCGATCCAATTGAGTCATATTTTTTCGTGCGAATACCTTCGTTCTTAATTTCAAATGTTAAATTGAGCAGAAGAAGTCAAAGTTTACCTCATATCTAAATGAACTGAGACTTCCGATGCCTTCAATTGATTTCTCTGATTTCTTTACTTGTTCGCCTCTGATTTGGTAAAAAGAGTAGGCCTAAAAATAAATGGCCTTATAGATATTCATTTTTGGTAGTGGTTACCTTTAATAGAGGAGCCGTACAGAGAACTTTCAATATTTCTTCTGCGTTTCTCGCGTTCCCACCACTATTCACAACTGATCGAATCTTGCACTTTGCAAGACTGATCTGGCGATCTGCCGCTCCCTGACACAAGAATTTGTCCAACATTAATAGTGCAATTAGGACCTTCCCAGCCTGAGGCTCTGAAAATAAATAGGCCACTAAAACGATTCCGTATTTCGTGGCAATGAGACGAAGAGTGCTGATAACGCCGGCGTTTCGATAGCTCCCTGAGAGTGCAAAAGGAGTTTAGTTCGCTTCATTTGAATCATACCGGCATTGTCGCTTCTAAGAAGCAGGTGAGTCACTCCGTTCTCGGCAAGAATATTGAAAATATGATCGGTGATTATACATATTGCAGTGCCGTCCTGTACAATGCGCGAATTGGAAGAATGTTTAAATTATTGAATTTCTACCTGCTTCGCTTCGTCGTTCAAATGCCCGAGCGTATGATGAAGCTGTTTTCCGGCCTTTTTGAAGAGAGTGTGCGAAACGTGAAATGAGATTCCCGCCTTCCCGAACCATTGGCTCTGACTCTCTCTGTGAAGCGTAAATATGCTTAGTCAAGAGTAGTATACACGTACACAAAGCCGGTCGGCATGAGTTTCAGGGAGAAATCCATAGTAATAATAGCACAACCATCGTCCAGACCGTCGATGGCATTGACTCGATCCATCTCACTCAGTGCTGCACGAACGAGGTGTTTCTGATATTCGAAAACCTTTCCTTTTGAGTCCTCGCATTCGTAAATCATTCTTTCGATACGGTAACTGAAAAAACACTATAATAAATGCAAAAATAAAAATCGAACCGATCGGAATCGTTGCTATCTACTGCCTTCTGTAATTTATCTTTCAAGAATGATCTAATTTGTGAAAACGTAGACAAAGTCTGAAATTAAATATCTCAATTCAGCCTTAACTCTTATTTTCACATCAGAGCACTGTTCGCAAGATTCCTCATGGTTATGATCACAGCGCGACTGTGAGTGAACGTCATTAGGGTCAGATAAAGCATAGCGAATGCAGTGCGAGCTGCATGTCGACGACGTCGAAAGGTGCATCCGGTAATAGCCTGAACAATCTATTCGAGGGAAGTAGGCTTGTTGAATACCAACCAGTCAGGTAATTCCGTGCAACTTTCAGCCGTCTACGCAGATCATTCGCTTCGCAATCGCTAATCTTTCCCTTTTCCTGCAGCTCTAACACACACGACAACGTTGTCTCAAATGCCTATGAATCGAATGATTTTTTTTAAAAAGAGCGTTCAATAATACATCAATTGCTTCTGCTTCAAATAGATCGACACACTGCATTCTTGCTGTTTTGGTTGGAATGAGCTTCTGGAATTAAACAAATAATAGCCAATCTAACATGTTTTATTGCACCTCCATGAGTTTTACACACGAAGAATAGCCGAGATAGTGCGCCCTGACAAAATCCGTTACGTCTCCACCAGTAATCTCGCATTCGGCAGTTCCTTGCACCTAAGAATTAACAGTTATTCAGTTGGTAATATAAGAATGAAACAATACTTCAAGGAAACTCTTGAACATGGTGTAAATATAACGGTATGAGTGCTGACGAGCCACCGATGCCATCGAAAATGAATCACCCGAGGAGAGTTTGAGTGTACGAGCAGGCTTTGGGAGCCATACGATAACTTCCGGGCTGAGAATAGGAAATGAATAATGAAAATAAGTGAAGTGCATACCGAGAAACAAAACTGACGAATAGTTTTACACTGGGATGATTATAACGCAACCTCGTAATCTTCTGCACTTCTTTAAGGCCACATAGTGCAAACTTCTTTGCTTCACGAATAAAATATCTCGATACTCCGGTTGCATGGATAATCTGAGCGTAATTATCATTAATTTAATTTGCAACTACAAAAAAACACCTCTTTGTCTGTAAAATGTCCGGCGATAATAGAGATAAGAGAAAGTCGAGATCTTCTATCTGTAGTGTGTTCTAATCTATCATCAATCGATTCAAGGATTTGAGTCACACGTCCGCAGTCGACAATCTGCCCAATCTGTGAACGATTTCAGTTACTGAGTCCGGTGGCGGATAACCTTTTTCATGCATGCGTTCTTCATAGTTTCCCAGCTGGATCCAGCGCACATCTTATATAGTTCATCTTGTAAGTGGATCATGGCGGAAATCTAAATCAAAAAAATTAAATAATTTCTTCTTTACTAACCAACCTTTTTCCGTTGTGTATCAGGCCGAAGCTCATCCCAATCTCGTTCACTGGATAGTCTCGAGAGGCCAAAAATGGAAGAGATGCGACGAAGCATGGACAATTTCTAATAGATTTTTCATATCACGATCAGCACATTTCCGCATACCTCATCCTCATGATCTAAGCTCCCTTCGATTGCTGACGGGTCACTGACGTCATGTGAGATCAGGCTCTGTCAATTTATAGATATTTTTTAATGTCACAATCACCACAATTACTTAGTTTAGAACTGTTCGAAAAAATATGAATGAAATGGCAGACAAAACCTTTGCCATTGTTATGTCTTCATTGTCCCATTGATGGTCGTCGTAATCGAAATAGTCATCGTGGCTAGGCTGGTAGACTGAGCCGTCATCGTCTTTCAAACTCTATATCATAATGATTCATAAATTTACAAGAAAATAAGACATTAAAAAATTGTATCAGTACGTCAATATCAATCTTCGGTACGATCTCGTTGTCTTTGTCTGTTATGTCTGGTTCATTTTCGGATTCACATGGACAACTTTCATCATTGAATATAAACTTGTCGAATTCTTTGTTGTGCAGTTGTCGTAAGTGTAGCGAGCAAATAACTGCAATCACATAACGCATTCTTCTCAATATTTTAATCCCTAACGAGTTCCGGGATGACAGATACGATGAAAAGCCTTCATGAAGATTATGGAATCGTCTTTTGAAATTCTTCGTTGCGTTTTCACGTATTTCTTTCTCTTGTCTGGCAGAATGTGATCAACCTGAACAATACAAAATTAAACAAAATATCGCTCGGCAGGTTCATGCATAGTAAGCATATTATGGATGCTATGAATCCGAAATTAGATCTAAACTGTCACTTACTGAAACTAGTGAACAAATGTAGAGGTCCTGCGGGTTCTTCTTATAGGGTGCAGGAAATTGTCTCCATTCAAGAATGAGATCCTTCAGGTGATTGTCGCAAACTTGTTGAATATCGATTCGAGCAACCTTCAAATATTGAAAATCAGACAAATTATATCCATTGAACACTCGGCCACCGGACGAATGGACTACAGTAATCCAAGTGTCATACAATAATGCTAGGATCAAGTAACCGCAGCAAAATGCAAAGCGGCAGTTTGTAAGAAGTCAATTTTTATAGTTTGTTTTCACCTGAGATTCATCATTCCAATCGATGATTTCGCCGCGCCCTCTCAACAGTATCAGATCGACAGGATTTTCGCAACCATAGAGTTCCGGATTGAGAGCATATAGTGTATCCAACCTAGAAATGGATAATACGCATTGGGTGAAAAAACAACAACAAAATAACCTGATACATTCTCCTCCACATTTAATTTTTGAAGTAGTTGGGATACGGTATCCTCCGATCGAAGAGTGAAAGTAGCAGGGCATAGCTCCACCAGAGCGAGACGACGACTGTGAGAGAACAGCGAGGGGAAACCCTTAAATAGGCTGGCAGTCTGATGCAAAGCGAAATCGGCGCATATTCATAGGGAATCAACTACGTTTTAAGAGAATTTGAGTGCAGAGGATTAGCACTGCCAAGCAAATTCAGTTGCACTCGTAATCCACAGAGATCAAATCACGAGCGAGTCACGTGACACAAACTGAAAACTCATTTCATTCTTCACTCGACGCGCGAAACGCGCGGTGCGAAATGCGAAAAAAAGGGTGAATGAAAAGATAAAACGATTTTTTAAAATATGAAGTTGAGTATTTTTTCTCACACCCTGCATATGAAAAATGATCCCCAGAACGGGGCGCATACAACTATGAAAATATCCAGCTCTGCCCGCCCTTAGTATTCGAGAAAAAAATTTTTATTAGAAGACCACGCATTTTTAATGATTATAAATATTTCCATTCGACTCGCCATGGTCGATTACATACTCTCTTAAATTTTTATAGCATTTTGTCAACGGAGATCAGAGATATAGAAAAACGGTGTCATGCAGCACGGATGCAGCACGGCTGCACCGGTCGAAATGGAGCAAAATGAAGTAGACAGGGATGATCCCCACCCTTTAAAACCTGTTTTCCCAAATTTTCACAATTTATCAAATTTTTGCTGTGCCAGCCTTTTGCTGATTCTTTCGCAACCGCCCTCATATAAGCATTGAACCATAGTTCCACATACATAGCACTCAATGCGTTTACTGTGCAGCAACTCTGAACGACAATTTGTGTAGGTTAGGCAGTTTTTGTTGAAAGATCATGCGCGAACGAGCATTGCTTTTATTGTTATTTCCTCTTCGTTGTAATGGTCAATTGACTTTGACTTATTCATCTTGTTCTATGTCTTCAGCGGTTTTGCTCGCTCACTTTTTGCCGGAGCAATGTTCTGCAATGTAATAGTCCTTCTTCATTGTTGCCTTATCACTAGGCAGTTAGCGAAGCGAATGAGTAGCTCGAAATGAGAGAGACAGACCATCCACCTTTGAACGCTATTACGAAGGTTCTAAGAATGAGGAACTGTTCTTTCTACAAAAAGTGCAATACAACTACAAATTGTTGCTGTCTTTTCCCACTTATCTCTCACCGCTCAGAGAAGAAAGATAGCGAGTGGAATGGGGAGAGTTTTTCGTCCTTTGCCCTAGTGCAGATTAGAGGGCACTTGTAGGCGCGTTTGCTGACGATTTGCAATTTGTAAGTGGTTCGCAAAAAGATTGAAAGGCACTTTTTCAGGGCAGTTAGCGTTATTCGTAATTCTGCAATTTCTGCAGTTCACTCGCTCTTGTGAAAAATGCGCTATACTGATCCGTTTCTTCGGTTGATACTAGAGTTTAGTCTCTACAATTGGCGCGATATTTCACCCGAGAGAGTTTGCGAAGTTTTGATAAGATTCCTGTATTTAGAACTCTATTTGACCGCCTGAGAAACGAAAGAATGTATGCGATAAGGAAACAAGCTCAAACGCTTGTAAAGATCGTGCATTAGTCTCTTGAACGCTTCCCTCACTTTTATTGCTTCCTTCTTGACTTCTTTCGCGTGATCCCAAGCCGATCAGAGAAACGTGATTTCGCGTAGAATGAAGAGATTCTTCCATTCATTCATCCCCCGTGACCTGTATCTAGAGTATCTACAATAGTTCCTCCTTCTTTGAGTGTTCAAAGAGTGCAAAAAGAGCGCCCCCTTATCCCCTACATGGACCATTTAGCGCCTAGACTATTGCCCAATCGAGCTTGAATTACGGGTTGTGTAGTATCTCTATTTCGTTACTCTTTTACTGGTCAGAAAGGCGATAGAGCGCGCAAAATAAGGAGAGTCATTTCTCGAAAAGTCATTCCTAGCCTAGACCCAATTGACCGGAACTGCTCGAGTAATGTTCGTCTGTTCGAGAACAAACGCAGATTTTCACCACCTTCCACCTTGCCACACCATCCATACAATTCATATTATTGTACATGATATAATTCCTTGTTTGTGGTGCCTGCACAGTCATTGCAACTCACCTCCCATTCATTTCCCTGTACTCGATTGGTCTTTGTTCCTTTGCGCGTTTCTATTCGAGAAGGAAACACAAACAAACATGACGCGTATGCTAATGGGAAGTGGTCTTGCAAATATAAAGTTAAAAGCGAAAGTAAAGTTTTTTCGAGCTGCACACTCCCTCGTCTTTCCTAACCAATGAGAGAGAATGCTGGGCGAAAGTTCAGCCAAACCCCTCGTGGGGTTTTGCTGTTTCGGTGCTGCAGCATTACTGCAAACTTCTTACAATTGTCCCAGGAAACATATTTTACCAATTGAGGATAAACAAATTGAAAATTTAGTGTGCACAAGGCTTAATGCGCAAGTGTGAAACATATTCCAAGCGTCGATTGACCAAACATCGACGTTGAATCGCAAAATGCCCTTGAAATCTGTGCAACTTGCATTAGATTGCTCACTCGTGGACTCTACTCTAGTTGTTCATTTCTATTGAGATCTTACATAGGTATGTCAAATATCCTCATTTCGACACTCAATCCACCCTTTTGATGTAAGGGAAGGGGTTGATTACTCATTGAGAGCATGGGTGGGAATGAGGTAGTCAAATTTAACACCGAAATATGTGATTGATCACCGGTGTTGGGCTATTTATCCCTCTCCTCGAACAATTCGGCATTACTAAAACACTGCTCGCCGCTAATAGTGCGACCTTAATCCGCCTTAGTTATGATCTTTGAATACAAGACGAGGAAACGATTGATAAGGGGAACATTGACACTGGGAAAAGCGATTAATCATCGATGTTGGGCTATTTATCCTCACCTCCTATCAAATAGGAGAGGAGGGAAGATAAACGATCTTTTTTTCTTTATCACCGAGCTTGTTCTTCTCACATTCTTCTCAATATCAGCTGGCGGTTCCAATCCCTTTTAGGCTTGCCTTGGCCAACTCTCTTTTCAAAATTTTTTTACGGTGATCTTTGATCTTCCCTATGTTCCGCAACGAATGAACTTGTCATTTTTCTGTCACAGTCACTCTACCCATCTCTCCTCATCGTATTATTGTAATCTTATCTGGCGATGGAAGTCATACTGGCGCCCCAGCTCCCAAGCCACAATCATAGACCATCTGAAACTCATTCGTTACTCAACCAATCGCTAAACAATCGGCAAGTAGTTTGACCTTCTAGTTTCCTCATACTCTTCTCTCTTTTTTTCTTCGATAGTTTGCTTCTTGATCTTCTCCCTCCATTGCTCATGCACTCTAAAACATCATCGCGAACAAGATAGCACACAAAATGAGGAGAGACTTAAGAAAAGAGGAAGCGGCTGTTCACTCCTGTGCTTGACTCGCTCCCAATTCGCTCTAGTGTTCCTCGTTTTTGCAGCGGTCGTAAAAACCGCGCCGGGCCTATTGTATAAGGGGAACACTTCCTGCTTGAGCTGTTCGATCGTTTCAACTCCATTTCTGCCCATTCAGCCCGGTATTTCGAAAGTAAGGCGTACGAGATAGCACGTAAACGTGAGAGTGCTTGAACAATTTGCCGTTTTTCTACTTCGAAGGCACAATTCTGCGAAAGTGCTCCATATTTTATAGTACCAATGTTAGTGTTCGTGCACATTCAGAGCCTATTGTATAAGGGGAACACTTCCTGCTTGGGAGTTTCGTCGTTTTACCTTTCTACTGTGCGCAATACGCTCTTCATTTCGCACACGCGCGAGCACTGCGGCTATTCGATCTATGTTCCGCCGTGTATTTCGACATTCAGATAGAGTGAGATAGCACGTATGAGCTAGGGAGCGCGCTTAATTTAGCCGTTTTTCTACATTGAATGCACTATTCCCCGCACGCGCCCCATTTGATAGTTCCAATGTTAGTGTTCCTGCACATTCAGACCTTTGGAACGTGCATTAGCTATTTTGACTAACCTAATTTTGTGTACTTTTCCTGCATTTTCAAAATTCAGCTAAGGACCCATCTTCCCAATTTCCAGATAGCAAAATGCTCCTGCGACACACCGTGGTTCTCGGCACGCTCGTGGCACTGGCCCGGTGAGTACTGTACTGCAGGGATACGGTAGTTGCATTATGACTTATCGATAACACTCTTGTGTACTCAACTACCGTTCCTCCGTAGTAGATAATACATTAGGTACCGTAACTATAAACGATTTATATAGTTGGATGAAAATACCGCGGATTTGAATGCCGTAGGTTACGGTTGGCCACCTTACTAATCGATAATACGGTATCTACCGTACCTAAATAATCGATAATCCGCTCAGATCCTCCTGCACCAGTATCGATCACCAGGCGTGCGATGAACTCTGCAAGACGGACTCATTCTGGTGTGTTTTGGTTGTGTGAGTACGGTAGGAATGGATTACTGTAGAGAATGGATATGGTTTTGTGGGAGTACGGTAATGTTCGAGTACGGTAGCACATGAGACTGTAAAGAAAAGCCAACAATTTTATGGTTTGTATAAAGAGACTCGGCTCAGGATTGAATTCTGCACCGATCATTCGGGTTTAGAGAACACTTGAAACATATTTCATCTCCCTAACTTTAGGGTAATACATTCCGCGAAAACCTGAGACGCTCAACAATTACAGTATCAGGGAATATAAAATTTCAGTATCTGGAATGTCATGAATTACAGTATCGGAATTACAGTACCAATCGATTTATCAGGTACGGTCACTGCATCGGCTGGGACGGCACCGACTTCTCGTGCACCTGCTTCGAGTACAGGTGATCGATAGTTACCGTAATCTGTTTCTACCGTACTGGACTGTTACTGTACTCCCATTTATTCATCAATTTCAGTTGATATTCCGCGAAATTTAAAATGTAAAAATAAATTGCTTGAAATGAGAAACGTTTCAGACAATATTCGAAAGAAAATGCATTTTTGCTAATTTTGTTTCTATCGAGATTTTGGTTTCGAAAATAATATTTTAAGAAAATTAGGATTGATGTGTTGCCATATTAGAGAACTAAGAAAACTAAGTACAGAGATCAAAGATCAAACTGCGCCCTTTGCAGAGCTCCTCTGAGCGGAGATGCGTGCCGGCCGAAGCAAGGAGATTGTATGACCAAGTGCAAGACGGGAGTGAGTAAAGAGGAAAACGGGTTACGGTAGTCGATTATCAATGGTTTCAATCAATAATTCCAATTGGTATTACGGAATGGGTACTCGGAAACAGGGCTGATGACCAAGTGCAAAACCCGAGAGGAATAAGTTTATTACGTAATCGATTTGTAGTTTTTAATGGGAGCCGAAAAGATGCGTGAAATGCTTGACAAGTAGATCTGTAGGTCCCGAGTGCAACGCCGTCTGATTTTCATTCCGGACATGCTTTAATCCCAATTTATCACCCGCGCATTCACTCGAGAAATGATATGTCGATATTCGAAGGGCAAGGATGGCGGTTTCTGCTATCCTCGCAATGACCGTGGCGTGGAGAGGAATCGCACGAGCTGCGAGTGCTTCAAGAGTCTGCCGCCCGAGTTGGTGAGTAAAAAACAACCACTAGCATAGTAATATTTGGCCCTAGTTAAATAGTTTGGTTACGAGTGAAATGGCATCGCCAAGACCTGGCGAGTGTCCCGAGTGGGTTACAGTAGCTGGTAGATATTTATGGATCATGATAGCAGAGCTCACAATCAGCAGAGAAAGCGTTATGATTCTCGAGATTTCTTTCTGGGATACGCAGTATTTGCTCAATCGATATTTATAGCTTCGCCGTCGCAGAAGACACGCGGCCAGCAAGCGATCGTACAAGATCAAGTACTGATTACCGTACTCCTACCGTATCCTCAGAATACCGTAACCCGGTAGATAGTACCAGTTCCCCGAGCACCTTATCATCAAGTTTCATCCCGATCTCTCATATGTACTGATTTATCATTGCTCTTATCACTCTCAACGTGTTACGGTTATCAGCGAATAGTTTGGATAAAGGATTTTTTCGAACATTCCTTTGAATTATGCATCAGTTCGGGAAGAAGAGAGTTTTCTTCTAAAGTATATTTTTAAAGAAAGCGTCCCACGAACCGCGCGAGCGATTATGCAAAGTGAGGAATGAGAGGGGCGCTCTCCTCATTCCGCACGCCCTCTCGCTCGTTGCCTCACTTGGAACGCAGCCAATCGATCATAACTCAGTTCAAACGAAAAATGTTGACTTGGGAGTTTCGAAAGTGTTATCGGGTAACAGCGACCCACCACCTCACATCGAGAACTAAGTTAGCCAGATATTCGTGGGACGCCTTCGTTAAAGGTAAATATCAAAATCCATTCTGAGGCGATTTCTTTCTGTATTTGGGCTTGATGGTCTTGTACTTCCAAAACCGTATGCGATCTCTGCCGATCGATCTATTGTTGAGCACTCACTACATTTATCGAAACAAAATAATGTACACAGTGGAATCAGATCAGTTGAATCGCAGTGAAGTTGGACGGAGCAGTACTTCACCAATGGGTTCGAATTCCTGTACAAGAAGTGCCGCTTGCTGGGTAGATTCATGATTGGCAGAAGGAAAATTAGCTTCGTCATCCTTATTTCTCGCGTCGTTGATAGACGAAGGGTCGACCAGACTTCTATAGCAGACTGAAGGCTCTTCCGGCTCTTCTCCCTGGAACGATTCAGTCGATTGTTTCAACGGAAATATCAATATTTGAGAGTGAATTATACCTCCTCTGAAACACTGGCCAATTGCTGCGCAAAGAAGGTTCGTAGGTCACTGAACATCGGTCGAGCTCGCCGATCTATATTCCAGCACTTGAGCATTTCATCATAGACCTGTCAGTTAGAAACTTCTTGTTGAGTAACTTGGAGAGCTATTATTCCAGGTCAATAATAGGTGCTCATATATCCCTGCTTTTAAACGCTTCTCTGGTGTGCGTCCCCAACTTGGGTCCAAGCAAATTCCCAAGTTGCATCCAGGCCTGGGCCCAAGTTGGGTTCCTGCTTGGACCCAAGTTGGGTTCCTACTTGGTTCCAAGTTGGAAACCCTGTTTCAGCCTTTTTTTATTGATTGAGTTGAGATACAGTAATCTCATACAGTAACCAAAGGCCCGCACGGTTAGACCATGTCGGGCCGGTCACATCCAAAATACGGTCCTACTCGGGACCGTAGACAGTCAATCGCACTCGTGCCAGAAGGCAGTCAAAACAGAGCTTCGAAAAAGGACCTTATAGGTAGGGCTGTCAGGGTGAAGAACTCGTCTCTTCATTCTGCGTGCTCTCTCGCATTTCTGACCGGTGAGAGAGCACGGGGAATGAAGAGACGGATTCTTCACCCTGACAGCCCTACTTATAGGCTAGGTGCGTGCTAGACGCGACGGGTAGAGAATTGCTTGTATCCAAGTTGTGTTCCTGCTTGGGCCCAAGTTGGGTTCCCGATTAGGGGGTACTGTACTTGGGCCCAAGTTGGGTACACGGTTTTACTTGGGCCCAAGTAGGGGACGCACACCAGAGTTGCCAATCCAATCAATTCTGAGCCTTCCAACAATAAGGTGAAAAAAGTCACTAACTTTTTCGGAACATTTCTCGGGACGTTCGAGACGATAGTTCATCTTTGTCAGAAGTTCATACATATCTTCACCCGGGATAGTTTTGTATGGTTCCTGATTTATATTATAGTTTCTTTTTAATTATTCTAATAAATCTAACTTCCCCATCAGAGAACAGCTCCCATAACACGATTCCGTAACTCCATACATCAGAGGAATGCGATAATTTGCCCATTTGAGTGGCGATTATTCCTGAGATACAAAGTTTTTCATATTTGAGTCGTGATGAAAAATGACCCTCGAATAAAACAAATCCTTCAGGAGCAGTCCACTTGTATGGAAAAGCTTCCTTACTGGCAATATAATATTCCGAATCAATCAGGTTTCTCGCGAGACCAAAATCAGCCACCTAAATAACGTTGCAGTTCAACTAATTAACGGAATAATGAAAGTAAATATGTCAATCATACCTTGATTGTGTCGATCGTATTTCCAACTAAAACATTCCTCGCGGCAAGATCGCGATGCACAATCTTCAAGCTGGCCAGATATTCCATCCCAGATACTACCTTAATATGCTTTGAATATTTCATATAACAAAAGAATGCGTATACCTTCTGCGCAACAGACAAACGCATATTTGGAGATAAATTGTGTTTCATCACATATTTTTTCAGACTTCCGTTAGCCATATACCTAGCATAGTTTACTTTATGACAAAGAATATTCACAAGATAGCTTACTCTGTGATCATAAACATTTCCTTTCTGCAAATTCCAATGGTTGATAATACATTTTCATGCGTGCAATATCGACCAATTTCCGCCTCCCTGAGAACACATTATTTTCGGGATTTATTTTGAACATACTTCATGAACTCGTCCATGCTCATACGTCCCTTCTTAGGCTGTTTCAAAGCGACGCTTTCCTTGCCATAGACTTTACCCAAGAAAACATGAGAAAAACAATTTGTCAAAATATTTGGAGATATTCTTACTTTTCCGAAACTACCATAATCTAGTAACTTAATTTCCTCGAGTTCTTGCTTATCATAATCCCATCGCGAGGTCATTTTATTCTTTTTGACCGAAAACACCAGCCGAATATTAGTTGAAATGAATCGATCTTAATTACTTCGTCATCATGATGGATCATAAATAAATACGGTTTTTTGCACACTAGCTAACCTGAATAATGCCGTACCAACTCAGTAAGTGTATCGAATCTTTTTTCTTCATCGTCCAATTGAAATCCGCCATCCTCTCGACGGAGTGTATAGTTCATAATGACAAATTTAAAACCAGACGGCCTCTCAACTCTAGAGAGCAATTGAATTCTATTTAATAATTATACTTTATTTGCGTACTTGACAGAAACGAAGTCAGTAGTAATAATGAACGATCCAAGAATGAAATTTTCTCCCATCAGCACAGCTTCAGCATCCTCTTTGGTGCAATCGGTAGAGATCCAACTGAACTTACTTTTTAGACTTTTTTTGCCCAAAACGCTCACTTAAATTCGCTTGTACTGAAGGTCTGCTGTAAATCGACCGTATCAAAGACCTGCTCTAAATCTGTGCACACTGGCACTGTCTGCGATGAGACAGTTTCATCCACGTTTGAAAGAAATGAATAAAGGGCCGAGAATGTTGGTCTCTCAAGGCGATCGATAGACCAACATTCTATCATCTTAGCGTAGATCTGCACAGAAAAACTATTATTATTGGCATTTCATTTTGTTCTTACGATTCGGCAAACTTACTGCATCGGGGCATTTTTCAGGATGCTCCAATCTCAAATTTTCAATTGTCAATTTTTTGTACAAGTTACGATGATCTATTCCTTCGTATGGCTCCTGAATCATTCGTGAAACATCGATCGTAAAATTGTCGCTGACATGCCCAATAGAGTAAAACTCCCACATGAATACTCCGAAGCTCCAAACATCGGCGGCATAGGTAATCTCTCCTTCTTTGGTGACTAAATCTCGATCGAACAGAACTATTGCTTCAGGTGCTGTCCAGCGGAGAGGAAATTGCTGGTCTCGGGAGATGCAATATGCGGAATCCTGGAGATTCATGGCCATGGAGAAGTCAGAAACCTAATAAAGATTCAATGGTTAATTCAAAGTCAGTAATAAAAAAATACCTTGACATCGTCGATTGATTCTCCGACAAAGATACTTTTAGCCATTAGACTACGATGGACAATCTTCATTCTGTGAAGATATTCCATTGCACTTGCAATCTGAACAAGAATGTTCCATTGACCGGGAAGCAATAACAAACTAACCTTTTGAAAAACTGATATATTCTGTGCGGGGGTCAGCAAGTCTAAGTAAAAGTGGATTGTTCTGTTCTGAAGAGCAAATCTGAAGAGATTGTTATTTTTACCGCTTAACTCAAATGAATAACTAGATAAAATTACTCTGTGATAATAAAAGAATCGGTGCGGGCGAGGCAGATGCCTATGGTTTCAAGCACGTTGAAATGCTTCAATGGTCGGCCGATCTCAGCTTCCCTAAATATTTTTATAGGCATTTCATGGAAGCGAATTTGTTAGAATTTGTTCTAACTGACTCTACCTTCAGTTTTGAGGAGAAAACGAAAATATTTTATAAACTTTTCATCAAATCGGGAAATACCAATTGGAAGGTAACAGAAAATAGGAATAGTTGCATACCTCACTAGTTCCTCGATATTCCTTTGTCCGGCAGTTTTTAATGCAACTGCTTCGTGAGTACTGTTAATTTCGCCCTCTAAGACCTATAAAGGGGACTATAAGCTTAACAAATGTTTTTTCTCAAAAGTTTACCTGCCCAAAATATCCAGATCTCAATATTTCTCCTTTCTTAATATCGCTTTCATCATACTCCCATCGAGTATTTCTTGATGGTACCACTATCGATTGGTTTTTCAGCACCGAGTACGTCAGCAGAAGTAAAGATTTTGAACGACGCACTGAAAGATTACAATTTTGGATGAACGGAAGGATATTTATTCATTATGTTTCAGAGTTCACTGAGAGGTTGCTGTGAACTAGTTCAAACAATAAACGCTCATGCATTTCCAGTAACTTTATGGATCAAGATTTACTTTTTTTTCTCTATTCGGTGTTCGTTATGTTGCGAATTCTAATCGAATAAATACTTCGAGGATGATATTCTATAATTTGCGATTTCGCGCTGTCCTCGCCTTTTTTTCAGAAACTTTCCGGGCATAATAAAATCGATAACGACTTATATTAGGTTGATGCAAAAGTTTCTGACGGTTGCGTTTCCTAAAAATTCCGCCGGATGGCTTCTTCTATCATCAATTATAACCCACATTTTTTTAGAGAGTGGGTGGCCCACTATAACCAAAATATAAAATTGGATCATGGATTCATAGTATGCGACAAATATTTTTTGGCGTGGAATCTGGCGCAAATTGGATCGAAAAAATCGATCTCATGTGTTACCGATTGCAGGAAATTCTGCGAATACTTGCGATATATTTTCTCTGCAAAAATTATACGTGATATGGCAAGGGTTGCTCTTCCCAATAAGGGTAAAACATTCGGCTTCTGAAGTACCGTGAATGCATTATAGCGACAAAAGTACCGATTGCGTCAACAACATTTCTTGGTGTCAGCTGAGAATTTTGCAGCTTACGAAATCGGATCAGCATCTTCATAAAAATATTTTTGAAAATTGTTTAGCCAATGTACTTTATTTTAGTGCAAAATTTGAATATCAAACTCCATCCTTACGAATGCACGCCTATAAAAACTGTTTTCGACACTTATCAGAAGATCTTCCTTTTCGAAAAGTCTCATGTATAAATTCTGGAGGTGGTCGTTCGCTCATGAATTTGCTTTTGTGGCAATACTAATGGACTGTTCTTACTTCCTGTGAAGTTGGTTTGCCATTATATCAATTCTCTAAAAAGTACTGGCTTGAGAAAAAGTCATTCTGAATCGCTATCACGAGTTCTTCGTGTTGGCATTGTAACGGTATTTTAAAAGCGATTGTTCTCTTCTAGTGTGCGCTAAAATGTTCACCCACTTCCTCATTTACTATGAGTACGTATGAGAGGATAAGTTGAAAATGAAAGCTAACATCGATCAGAACAGACAAATTCAAAAATCGTCAGAAACTTTTGCATCAACCCGATATTAGTCACGAGTAGCAAACCTGCATAATGCTGCACAAGTTTTGTGAGTGAATTGAATTCTTGCCCGTCCACAATTCTAAAGTGAGCGCCCACTCTGGTAATTCGATAGTGACAGATGCGGAAATTGTTCAGATCCGACGACTGTCTACTTCTGAAACAAATCCTCCCCAAATCGCAACATAAAGCCATTCCCCACTTCACAGATAGTGCTAGACTCCAGTCTCTGACGTCGAGAGGAGGAGAACCGGGTCGGATGATGAATGAACCAACAGGAAAGTTTACTCCTTCTATTAGTATCTTTTCAGAATTTGGCTTGTCGACTTTGAAGGAGATCCAACTTCAAGTTTTCAATTTATTCATCAATTTCTATTGTCATTTGGAAAGGGACTAACTTACTCGTAATTCTCCGTATCGCTTTCAAGAAGAAGATAATTCATTGGAGCATATCCACGTTCTTTCCGGTTACGCTCGCGCTCCACATACCTGAAAAATATATGTATTCATAGGTTTAGTGGCTCTGCTCTGGTTACGGGTCCCAAAAAGATATGAGCGACTATCTGAGATTTTGAACAAATGTCTTCACATGCCTGGAACTAGGAAAAAGGGCTATCTCGGGAATCCTTTCCATACTTGCACAAGTGATAGGGCTCGGTGACCTGAGAACGTATGCCACATTAGAGCTGGCCGCGACGCGCCTGAGCCGCGTTAGAGCGCGCCAAATTCAAATGAATAATTTTGGAAAATTTTTCCCTGGGCATCAAATCGCTTCGAATTTCGTGGCAATCGACTCCTCAATGCATACTGATCATTTTATATATTGATCGCCAACCGGATCGATTTCGTCATCATTATGAAAAATTCCTTTCAAATTTTCAACATTTTCGCTAACTCAGGGGTTGAACTTTGGGAACTTTTTATTTATGAATATAGCACTTCCTTCAAAGGAGTATAAAGCAAAATTTCAAAACCCGAAAAAAATTGGTACCGCAAAGACGAAAATCCAAAAAGTATGTCTCCGTATGCTGGTTGGAGGTAAGGATTATTGCCTTCCCTCTCTTCATTTATATGAAATCGAACGATTATATAGCTGAAATAAAAAGTGAGGCCATTTTCATAATTATCAACAACATAGAGGTCCATTTCAAAAATAAAAAAATTCGGACTATTTTGAACCATGACCCGGGGTTCATGCCTCCGAAATGGTCCACCACCATGAACCCCGGGTCATGGTCCAAAAATGATCGAAATTTTTTTCATCGAGAAACTTCAAGTACTATACGGCAATACATACTACAGAGCTCCAACAATATGCCGTAACCCGAAATACCATAATCGGTATTACCTGAATTCATTATTTTACGTGTTCAAAAACTATTCTGAAAAAGTTTCTTTGCGATCACCGCTTTATGGTATTTCGGGTTACGGCATATTGTTGGAGCTCTGTAGTATGTATTGCCGTATAGTACTTGAAGTTTCTCGATGAAAAATTTTTCGATCATTTTTGGACCATGACCCGGGGTTCATGGTGGTGGACCATTTCGGAGGCATGAACCCCGGGTCATGGTTCAAAATAATCCGAATTTTTTTATTTTTGAAATGGACCTCTATGTTGTTGATAATTATGAAAATGTCCTCACTTTTTATTTCAGCTATATAATCGTTCGATTTCATATAAATGAAGAGAGGAAAGGCAATAATCCTTACCTCCAACCAGCATACGGAGACATACTTTTTGGATTTTCGTCTTTGCGGTACCAATTTTTTTCGGGTTTTGAAATTTTGTTTTATACTCCTTTGAAGGAAGTACTATATTCATAAATAAAAAGTTCCCAAAGTTCAACCCCTGAGTTTAGCGAAAATGTTGAAAATTTGAAAGGAATTTTGCATAATGATGACGAAATCGATCCGGTTGGCGATCAATATATAAAATGATCAGTATGCACTGAGGAGTCGATTGCCACGAAATTCGAAGCGATTTGATGCCCAGGGAAAAATTTTCCAAAATTATTCATTTGAATTTGGCGCGCTCTAACGCGGCTCAGGCGCGTCGCGGCCAGCTCTAATGTGGCATACGTTCTCAGGTCACCGAGCCCTTTCACTTGTGCAAGTATGGATAGGATTCCCGAGATAGCCCTTTTTCCTAGTTCCAGGCATATGTTCAAATTCTCAGATAGTCGCTCATATCTATATATGAGGCGGTTTCCGTTAGGATCAACAAGTGTCGGGAACAGGTAAAAAATCGAGAGTGCTCAAAAGTTGGACCTAGGGGTTATTTTCGATGCCGAACAACCTGGTATGGTCGATTTCGCAATATGTCCCATTTTCGCTCCAGGGGGGCACCCCCTCATTTGGCCCTAAAACGCGTTTTTCGAGTTTTTCTCTTCAGAAACGCGTCAAAATTGAGTGAAATCTCGCGTTTCCTAACAGAATTTCGAGCTCTATCTCGCGGTTATATTGAATTGTCATGATTATTTCTCGTTGTCGAGAAAAAAAACCGATTTTTGACCCAATCGAGTGCGGGCAAAATCGCTTGGCCAAGTGAAAGAGCATGTTCTGCTGATTATTTTGCGCTATTGGATGAGGTATTTCAGATGACATATTGATATTTTATATAGATTTTTGTGAAAAGAGGAAAAATAAATTTTTCTGAATACCACCTTGTTGGTGCTCATTTTGAAGAGCTCGTTGAACTGATCATTTTTTG
>LS484718.1:274106-349048 GCA_900490705.1 Pristionchus arcanus | reverse complement strand
ATAAAGCGTACATTTTGATGTATTTGGGGGGTGGAGCGAAAATGGGACACTATAAAAATTTCGCGGATACCCCGTGTTGGTACTCGTTTTGTAGAGCTCGTTAAACTGATCAACTTTTGTGTTGGACATTTTCATGAAAACGTTTCCTTAAGAAGTTACAGCTTTCGAAAAAGTGATTATCGGACATCTCGCGAATAAGGCTACTTTGAGCCATTATAACTTCGAAAGGAAAAGTTTTCATGAAAATGTCCAACACAAAAATTGATCAGTTTAACGAGCTCTTCAAAATGAGTACCAACACGGGGGTATCCGCGAAATTTTTAAGTGTCCCATTTTCGCTCCACCCCCCAAATACATCAAAATGTACGCTTTATATATAAGTCCAATATACCAAAATGATCAGGAGAACCTCTTCTATCAACTGTGAACGGCTTCTCCGGGCATATCCTCTCGGTCAAAAAATGCCTTTTTCTCGAGAACGAAAAAGAATCATCACATTTCAATATAACCACGAGATAGAGCATGAAATTCTGTTTTAAGTCGCGAGATTTCGTCCCATTTTGGGCACTTCCTAACGAGAAAAACGCGTTTTTGTGCAAAATGGGGGGTGACCCCCCTGGAGCGGGGAGGGGACATATTGCGAAATCGAGTGTACCAGCGTGTAGAGGATCAAAAATAACCCCTAGGGCCAACTTTTTAGACATTTCGATTTTTTACCTGTTCCCAACATCTGTTGATCCTAAGGCAAACAGCCTCATATGAACTATATATGAACAATGAATAAATGGTACACTGGCCACCAATTCTTATCCTTCATTGACTTGACTATGACCCGTTCTCCATGCGTGAGCGCTATTGCGATGTCGGTAGTAGGTTCGTAATCAGCCAACGCGATCGCAATTTCCTAATTGTGTTTTTTTTAGATTTCATTATTACACCAATCGGTTCACCTCACAAATCTCCCCTCTACCTGCTCTCTCGTTGCCCCCTCTTCTTAATCTATCACGAATCCATCTGAGTATCCGCGGCATTGCTGAACAGCCAACGTCAGTGTAAACTTTGTCTCGTTAAAATTTGCGCGTGGCGCGCGGTAACAAGTATGGCAGTATCAATAAATATTCATAAAAATCATCTTTATATTCTTTCCTACTATGATATTAGTAGTGTCTCGAATTCTCGTTTACTTAGCACGTGCTGCAAAGGACTCCTGCAAACAGTTTGGAATAAAAGATATGTCAGGAGATCCTTCAGTCTAATTTGCGAAGAGGCAGATATGAATAAAATGGAACGATTTATTATTTCACAATACTTATTGACGGACGGCGATGATGGGGAAAAGGAACGAATTGTGATAGTGATAAGATTTTCTTTGCGGTAAACATTCTCTGTGTCATCGACTATACACAGACTCCACTTTATGGTGCGCTATATTTGCGTAATTGTTTAGTTAGAAGTTGTGCCGACTGAAGTCAAGAGTATGCGTCAAAAAAAATTGTTCCGTCTTCAACAGCATCGATTATTCGCAATGGAATGTAAACAGATAACATGCCATTCCTTGACACCCTCTCACTGTCAATGAATTCGAACATCATAATCTCTCCCTGAATGTATTGCCTTCAGCAGGCATCTGATGCCAAGATAAAACTGCAATTGCAGTGACGCCTCGATCAGCAGTCAGGGGTGATAGATATAGTATGGATCCTCGAATTTCGGAGGGCAGAATTCACCAACCCACATGTGGTTACAAGAGAAATAGAACACTTCAACCTGCGGATCTATTTCACGGCAATTTCGGCGTTTTTTGTTATTGAGGAAGTCTGTGTGTATGAGTCATACACTACACAAATACATTTTGTTGATAGCAAATCATGATTAGTAACGGCTGGCCTTGCAACAGATTCGATCAAACGGTGTATCGGTTCGGCACGAAACTGACTCTTCTCATGAATAATGGATACGTCCTCTTTCACAGTGAAATGGCACCTGGCTTTAATCTATCACAATGCATTTCAAAAGTTGTACACAAGTGGAACTCAGCCATTCCCTGCGTTGAGCTGGGTGGTGACTATTCCCGTGATCGCACAATGGTCGCTCGTAATTAGGCATTTATCTGTCGGTGTGTCCGAACCGAGAGAGATAGAGATTTCTACTATCAGATACATGCTAATGCGAGAAATTCCAACCACCTTAATTCATTCGTTGTATGATACGTAATTGTTTGTCAATAAATAATCAATAAATAGTCAATAAATATATTGCAACAACTTGTTTCATACTAAGCATGAATTCCGGGAAGGTTGGCTTGACAAACAAGATTGATAGAAGTTGACAAGAAGTAATTCAATTATACCTTCTTATGAGCCCGTTTGCGTAAGAGTTGAACAAAGTCCGGACAGGGTATAAGGTGAGTTCTAAGGTAAAGGCGTGTTTCGGCACAGTTCGAGGTGCTTAAAAACATGGGCAGAATCTCTTGGTATGCAAATTGATTTTTCATTCGATACAAGAGCTCAAAGATCAAGTGATTTTTCGGTTTATTCGCATTAGCGGCTTAACCATAAAAGATATCGAAAAATGTACAATTGAGACTAGCACTCATTTTCCATGAGAAAATTATATGTATTACTGAAATTTTTTAATTATGATTTTCGACTGAATTGGCTACTGTAACTTCGTTAGAAATAATTAGTAAGATTCCAAATTTTTAGTGCACCTGGATAATAGCAACGCTAAAACACCTATGTCGTTAGCTCGCACAACTCGTAAGAATAGTGGAGTTATGAATTAAAAACCATCGTTAAAATAGTGGAAATCACCCCTCATTTCTCGCACGTTTCATTCTATCCCTCTCTCACCGCGCCGCGCAGTGAGTGTGAGGAATGAAATGAGGGAGGAATGAGGAGAGAGATGGAATGAGGGGTGATTTCCACTATTTTAACGATGGTTTTTAATTCATAACTCCACTATTCTTACGAGTTGTGCGAGCTAACGACATAGGTGTTTTAGCGTTGCTATTATCCATGTGCACTAAAAATTTGGAATCTTACTAATCATTTCTAACGAAGTTACAGTAGCCAATTCAGTCGAAAATCATAATTAAAAAATTTCAGTAATACATATAATTTTCTCATGGAAAATGAGTGCTAGTCTCAATTGTACATTTTTCGATATCTTTTATGGTTAAGCCGCTATTGCGAATAAACCGAAAAATCACTTGATCTTTGAGCTCTTGTATCGAATGAAAAATCAATTTGCATACCAAGAGATTCTGCCCATGTTTTTAAGCACCTCGAACTGTGCCGAAACACACCTTTACCTCAAACCTCACTTTTTACCCTGTCCGTACTCCCTTGATATTTGTCTGATTCTTACACAAACGGGCTCTTATCAAGGAGATGAAATTGTTGTCAAGATCCATTTCTTCGAACTTCTTGAAATTGACCGACCCTCTTGCAATTCGCTTCACTTCAGCATAAGTTTCATCACAAATAAAAGTGCTAAGTTTGTTGTTTTAATTTTTTTATTTGGCTTTCGAGATCTTAACAACCAATTTTTTGATATCTTGGTAAATTGATTCTTTGAAAAAGACAAGTGCTATTGATTATAGTTCAAACTGTCCGCGATAATGGCGTTCATACTCGAAATGATTCGAAATATATTTCGATGGGAAGAAGATAAGAAAACAGCAAAAGAGGATGAGGTGAGTCCCTTTGTTCTATGAGTTATGATATAAAATGAACTAATTTTTAGGAAATTGCCATCGCTTTGCATGATTACACACCGAATTCCAACTCAGGAATGTCATTTAAAAAGGGAGATCGCATATTAGTAGTACCCAAACCATATGAGGCGAACTGGTGGTAAATAAACAACTTTAATTTTAAATATTTTTTGTTTATTTTAGGAAGGCACGTCGCGAGGACAACAAAAAGGAGCATGGCCGCGTTCCTTCGAATTATCTTGTATTAGAAAGGGATGTCGATAGCATCGAGTAAGCATGGTCATTTTTTTCAAATGTCTTAAATATTTAACAAAATTGGAAATTGAAGCTGGATCTCCTTTAATGTCGACATACCGAAAGCCGAGAATCTTTTGAGAGAGAAAAGCTTACCCGTTGGTTCGTTCATAATTCGAACAAGTTCCGATAATATCAACAGCAAGGACTTGCACCTTAGAATATCGGTGAAGTGAGGAACGATTTGTTGTAGCGATAAGCGATGTTTTCAGAACAATGAACCCGTCAGATCACATGAATTTCAACGTTGAACATTTCTCCATTGACAGAGAAGGAATGCACTTTAGAATTGCACAAATCTATAAAGACTTCAAGTCCCTCAAAGAACTTGTGCACCATAATGCAGGTTCGTATAAAATTAAATAATTGTTATCAATTTATCCTGGCTGGCCAGCATCACAAATATTTCCGAAACCGATGAGCAATCGCTCATCACCTTAATTTTTTCTGTCTACCTTTCGCCGATGAGGTTTAGAACTTCGTGCAGAAATATTTTTCCTTTTGTACTAAATTGATACATTTAAGTGCCTCGTACAAATTCTTTGTTCATTCTCACGTTTTCCGTCAAGAAGGAGCAACAGATTGAATCTAGAATGAATCGGTGGGAGTACGAAGAAAAGGAGGTTTCGAAAGGAGAATTATTGATTTCTGGTTATTTCAGAGAGGTTAGAATGTGTAAAGTCGAATATCAGATTGAACAATAATAATTTTGTTTACTTATTAGAGCTTTACTATCAAGATTATAGATTTTCAAAGGAACGATTATTGCTACTAAGGAAAAAGTAGCATTCAACACAAGAGGTCAATCAGAAAGGAATACCGAAGAAATTGTAAGGTTAGAAAGTAACTTCCGTAACTTTCGGAATTTAAATTTTTTTCCCATTTGTCAATGGGCATTATATTAGGTTGGTGCATAAGTTTCCGAGGTTTTCTTTTGCTTCAGTATCGGCTGTTCAGTTTTGTCTGTCCTATATATAGGACAGGCAAAACTTTCATGCAACGAAAATATCCTGGATCGACTCGCAATGGAAAATTACATATCCTATTAAATTTTTAGAGCATTCCGTTGACGTTAAACCGAGGTATAGAAAAATGGTGCGCTGCAGCACGGCTGCACCGATCGAGTTAGAGCAAATTGAAGTGGATAGCGATGATCACCACCCTCGAAAACCTCAGAACCAAAGTTTTCCCATAATTGATTTTTTTTGCTGTGCCGTCTCATTGCTGATTCTAAGGCAACCGTCCTCATATTCATGTGTTTCCATGAGCTTCAGAAAGAGCACCCACGTTCCCATAAATTACAGAAAAGCATGAGTTGTTTGATAAAACAAGAAGGAAGGCAGAGGTCAAAACGTTGACCTAAGAAAAACCTCGGAAACTTTTGCACCAACCTGATAGAATAGATAGGTATATTTATTTCATCGACTTTTCCTATCTCAAGCTCATCATGCTATACATGTGAAACATATGAGGCCGTTTGCGTAAGGCTCAACAAGGTTCGGGAACAGGTCAAAAATCGAAATCGCTGAAAAATTGCCCATAGGGGTAACTTTTCATTCTAAGAACGCCTGTGAACTCCGTTTTTCGATAGGACCCCTCCTGGCGCCAATATTGACTCAGGCTCATTTTCCCGAAAACGCGTATTTCGAATTTTTCTCCTTAAATATGAGTCAAAATGGCTTGAATTCTCGCGACCTATATCAGAATTTTGAGCTTTTTCGATTGGACATATTGCCGAATCATGATATTTTTTCGATCGCGAGATATAAATCGACTTTTTTTTTTTCTTAGGTAAATGGATTCCCTTGGCCAGATGAAAGAGCATGTTTCGGTGATCATTTTTTGGTATCATATGAGTTTATTCTAGTCAGCCAAATGTGTTTCCCATCGGTTTTAGTGAGACGCAGTCGCGTTTTGCGCGTGCAGGGGACGACGTCGCGCCCATGGGAAAGGGCGAAGACGTTACGACTAAGATGCAAAAGTCCAGGGTTCGAATCCCGTCCCCTGCAGACATCTTTTGCTGATTTTTTGCAACCATTAGGCACTGTTTCCGAACGGAGTATCATGATTTTTAGCATTTTCTTCTGCAAAATTGCAATCCCCATTGGGAGCAAAATCCAATATTTGGTCCTAGTTCCTCGAAATAGATATGTTTCCGATGAATTCATTGTTAAATCTAGTGGCTTTTTGTATATTTAGAGCGACAGTACCATAAGAATTGGGAGGAGCCGATTTATCGACCTTTGTTTTGAATAAGTGCATTCTTCGGCTTCCTTCAATTATCAAACTCAAATTTCATGCGCTCTCTGAGAGAATGCTGGAGTTCGATGACTAAGAGCTCGATGTTTGCGCCTTTTTTTATATTTTTTTTTGTGATTGGTAAAACGTTGAAAATATTAAAATGGAATCGTATCGAATACGTCCTTAGTAAGGAACATTTTTACTTTGGAATGGGTTTAAATATTTATATCCTTTCAATGTTTCATTAAAGGTATAGTGTAAAGGTGTATCCACGTCAAGCGATTTTACAGTCGTAAGACAACGCTAGGCGGGACCCACTGGTAAGGCCAGCTGTTTGATTGTTGAATATTTTACAAACAACGTTCTAGCATTTTGCTTTTCGATACAGTTTCTGACGAGTAAGACCCACTGGTAAGGCCAGCTGTGCAAAGCTTTCTAGGGTAGCCTTACTTTTCGAGGCCGAGATGGGGATAATAAGGCCTTTAAAGTAGGAGAGGCACGAATGCTGGCTCAATTATCATAAGCGAGCGGCGCTCGCCAATTTGCATGCGCCGTCTCTTCATTGCTCTTCTCTCTCTCGCTCGTTGCCTGCACGATCAGGGCCACTTGGAACACAGCCAATCGATCATATCTCAGTTCAAACGAAAAATGAACACATGGGAGTTTCGAAAGTGTGATAGGGTTCTCGTACCACATCATCTCACATAGATAACTCAGCCAGATATTCCGGCTCTGTTACAGTAAAAAGGTCACATGAAGATAAAAAGGTCCCATGACGATAACAAGGTCCCATAAAAATAAAAAGGTCCCAAAAAATAAAAAGGTCCCATGACGATAAAAAAGGTCCCTTGATATTCTCATAGAGCCCATGACGATAAAAAGGTCCCATGACGATAAAAAGGTCCCCTTGATATTCTCATAGAGCCCATGACGATAAAAAGGTCCCATGACGATAAAAAAGGTCCCTTGATATTCTCATAGAGCCCATGACGATAAAAAGGTCCCATGACGATAAAAAAGGTCCCTTGATATTCTCATAGAGCCCATGACGATAAAAAGGTCCCATGACGATAAAAAAGGTCCCTTGATATTCTCATAGAGCCCATGACGATAAAAAGGTCCCATGACGATAAAAAAGGTCCCTTGATATTCTCATAGAGCCCATGACGATAAAAAGGTCCCATGACGATAAAAAAGGTCCCTTGATATTCTCATAGAGCCCATGACGATAAAAAGGTCCCATGACGATAAAAAAGGTCCCTTGATATTCTCATAGAGCCCATGACGATAAAAAGGTCCCATGACGATAAAAAAGGTCCCTTGATATTCTCATAGAGCCCATGACGATAAAAAGGTCCCATGACGATAAAAAGGTCCCATGACGATAAAAAGGTCCCATGACGATAAAAAGGTCCCATGACGATAAAAAGGTCCCATGACGATAAAAAGGTCCCATGACGATAAAAAGGTCCCATGACGATAAAAAGGTCCCATGACGATAAAAAGGTCCCATGACGATAAAAAGGTCCCATGACGATAAAAAGGTCCCATGACGATAAAAAGGTCCCATGACGATAAAAAGGTCCCATGACGATAAAAAGGTCCCATGACGATAAAAAGGTCCCATGACGATAAAAAGGTCCCATGACGATAAAAAGGTCCCATGACGATAAAAAGGTCCCATGACGATAAAAAGGTCCCATGACGATAAAAAGGTCCCATGACGATAAAAAGGTCCCATGACGATAAAAAGGTCCCATGACGATAAAAAGGTCCCATGACGATAAAAAGGTCCCATGACGATAAAAAGGTCCCATGACGATAAAAAGGTCCCATGACGATAAAAAGGTCCCATGACGATAAAAAGGTCCCATGACGATAAAAAGGTCCCATGACGATAAAAAGGTCCCATGACGATAAAAAGGTCCCATGACGATAAAAAGGTCCCATGACGATAAAAAGGTCCCATGACGATAAAAAGGTCCCATGACGATAAAAAGGTCCCATGACGATAAAAAGGTCCCATGACGATAAAAAGGTCCCATGACGATAAAAAGGTCCCATGACGATAAAAAGGTCCCATGACGATAAAAAGGTCCCATGACGATAAAAAGGTCCCATGACGATAAAAAGGTCCCATGACGATAAAAAGGTCCCATGACGATAAAAAGGTCCCATGACGATAAAAAGGTCCCATGACGATAAAAAGGTCCCATGACGATAAAAAGGTCCCATGACGATAAAAAGGTCCCATGACGATAAAAAGGTCCCATGACGATAAAAAGGTCCCATGACGATAAAAAGGTCCCATGACGATAAAAAGGTCCCATGACGATAAAAAGGTCCCATGACGATAAAAAGGTCCCATGACGATAAAAAGGTCCCATGACGATAAAAAGGTCCCATGACGATAAAAAGGTCCCATGACGATAAAAAGGTCCCATGACGATAAAAAGGTCCCATGACGATAAAAAGGTCCCATGACGATAAAAAGGTCCCATGACGATAAAAAGGTCCCATGACGATAAAAAGGTCCCATGACGATAAAAAGGTCCCATGACGATAAAAAGGTCCCATGACGATAAAAAGGTCCCATGACGATAAAAAGGTCCCATGACGATAAAAAGGTCCCATGACGATAAAAAGGTCCCATGACGATAAAAAGGTCCCATGACGATAAAAAGGTCCCATGACGATAAAAAGGTCCCATGACGATAAAAAGGTCCCATGACGATAAAAAGGTCCCATGACGATAAAAAGGTCCCATGACGATAAAAAGGTCCCATGACGATAAAAAGGTCCCATGACGATAAAAAGGTCCCATGACGATAAAAAGGTCCCATGACGATAAAAAGGTCCCATGACGATAAAAAGGTCCCATGACGATAAAAAGGTCCCATGACGATAAAAAGGTCCCATGACGATAAAAAGGTCCCATGACGATAAAAAGGTCCCATGACGATAAAAAGGTCCCATGACGATAAAAAGGTCCCATGACGATAAAAAGGTCCCATGACGATAAAAAGGTCCCATGACGATAAAAAGGTCCCATGACGATAAAAAGGTCCCATGACGATAAAAAGGTCCCATGACGATAAAAAGGTCCCATGACGATAAAAAGGTCCCATGACGATAAAAAGGTCCCAACGCGCAAAACGCGACTGCGTCTCACTAAAACCGATGGGAAACACATTTGGCTGACTCGAATACCCTCATATGATAGCAAAAAATGATCAGCGAAACATGCTCTTTCATCTGGCCAAGGGAATCCATTTACCTAAGAAGAATAAAAAAGTCGATTTATATCTCGCGATCGAAAAAATATCATGATTCGGCAATATGCCCAATCGAAAAAGCTCAAAATTCTGATGTAGATCGCGAGAATTCAAGCCATTTTGACTCATATTTAAGGAGAAAAATTCGAAATACGCGTTTTCGGGAAAATGAGCCTGAGTCAATATTGGCGCCAGGAGGGGGCCTATCGAAAAACGGAGTTCACAGGCGTTCTTAGAATGAAAAGTTACCTCTAGGGGCAATTTTTCAGCGATTTCGATTTTTGACCTGTTCCCGAGCCCCGTTGAGCCTTGTTGAACCTTACGCGAACGGTCTCATATGCATCACAAGCAGTGCTCTTTTATTTCATGCTGTACAAGGAAAAATCTTTAAACTCCACACGCTTTATTTTAATACGTATTTTTCAATGCAGGGAAGCTGAGATCGGACGACTGCTGAAGCATCGCAATTTGGTGGAAACCATAGGCATATGCCTCGCTCGCAATGATCCATTCATCATCACAGAGTAGAGTGTCGAAAACAGCTATTGACAAGTTGGGATGATTCGTAAACGATTATCTGTTTACGAATCAGCTATTTAATCCCTCTCTCATCAAATCGCGAAAATATCTGGCTACTCGCTCATTCTTCACCCATTCTGTCGTTTCGAGTGGTGTGACCATCAGAGTGACCACTGAGAATTCCGATCAAAGCGAAGAATGGTGTCTTAAACAGATAGCCGTTTACGATTTTTCCCATATTCTGTTCACTCTTTTTAAATGACTAGCTGGTTAAAAATTAAATGACTCTTTCCTCTATTTCTATTTCCTGAAACTTTGCACATCATAGAGTAATATTATAGTGCTATTAGTGTAATACAGAGAGTTACATTTTCAGGTTTGTGGGGAACCTAAGTCTGGATGAATTTGTTCGCCAGCGCGAACTGACTCCCACAGCGTGTATATATGTCCTTCAAAAGGTCAGTGAGTGTTCACCGATGAATCATCCAGTAGGCCGCATATCGCACTTTATGGTTAAGATCACGAATGCAATGGAATACTTACGCGTGATGAAGATTGTTCATCGTAATCTAATGGCTAAAAGCGTTCTCATTGGTGAAACGAATAACGATGTCAAGGTGGTTTTAAAAAATGAATATGAATCAAACATTGAATCATCATTAGGTTTCTGACTTCTCCTTGGCTATGAGTCTCGAGGATTCCTCATTTCGCATAACTCGAGACCAGCAATTTCCCATCCGTTGGACTGCTCCAGAAGCAATCGTTTTGTTTGATCGGGAATTAGTCACTAAAGAAGGAGAGATTACGTTTGGAGCCGACATTTGGAGTTTCGCAGTGCTCATGTGGGAGCTGTTCACAACTGGGCAGGCAAGAGAAAAAAATCATGATCAAATTGAAAAGTATGTTTCAGGAACCTTATTGTTACGATGGAGTAGATCATCGTAATTTGTACAAAAAGTTGACGATTGAAAACTTGCGATTGGAGAGACCTGAAAAATGCCCCGATGCAGTAAGATTTCTCAATTTTATCGGGTCTTTTTAGAAAATATTAGCAATAAAAGGGTTGTTTGTAGATCTACGCTAAGATGCTCGAGTGCTGGAAAATCGATCGAAATTCTCGACCGACGTTTTCAGACCTTTACTCATTTTTCTCCTTCGCTATGAAAGCTAGCCCAAAATCCCTATACTACGAGAGTGCGCAAGACTGTACTGCAGATCCAAAACAGGCTGCGCTTGATGTAGCAGACTTACGGTTGACCTTTAGCACGAGCGATTTCAAGTCAGTTTACCATGGGAAAAATGTTAATTATATCGAACACACTCAGTTGGATTTCAACCGATTGCTCCAAAGAAGATGTTGAAACAGTTTTAATGGGAGATAATTTCATACTTGGATCGTTCATTATTACTACTGAATTCATTTACGTCAAGTGACTTTTGATAAAAAATGAATGCGATTGAAACTGCGTTCCAGAATCGAAACGCTGAAGGATTCGAGGTTTTCCATTGTTCACTACTCTATCGATCGCGAGGGCGGTGGATTTCGATTGGGCGAGGAAGAAAAAGGATTCGACACACTTACTGAGTTGGTGCGGTACTATTCAGGTTCATATTCAGGTTAACTGATTGTGTGAAAACGGCACATTCCAGATCGATTCATTTCATCCAAAATTCGGTTGGTCTTTTCGGTCAAAAAGAATAAAATTACATCACGTTGGGATTACGATAAGCAAGAAATACAAAAAAGCAAGTTACTAGATCAGGGGGGTTTCGGAAAGGTATGATTATCTAAGAATAATAAACACATCTGCTATTTTTCATGTATTCCTGGGCAAAGTATATGGCAAGAAAGTTGTCGCTCTTAAACAACCAAAACCTGGAAGTATGGATACCGAAGAGTTGATGAAGTATACCTTTTAAGAAAAATATTAAACAGAAGATATAATATTAAATTCGATCAGGGAAGCGGATATTGGCAGATATTGCTCGCACGAAAATGTGCTTTCAACCATTGGAATTTGCAGAAGCGAAAAATATATGATCATTGCGTAAGATATTTTGAACATTTGCTGCCATAAATCAACTTCGATAGGTACATGGCAAACGGAAGTCTAAAAAATTATGTAAAGAAGCACAAATTATCTCCGAGAAAATGCTTGGCTGTTGCACTGAAGGCATGTTTTATTTGCATGTAATATGTTCAGAAAACCGTTTAGGTTGCTTCTGGTATGGAATATCTAGCTAGCTTGAACATAGTTCATCGCGATCTCGCAGCAAGGAATGTCTTAGTCGGAGATACGATCGACACAATCAAAGTTTGTTTTTTAATCGCTACCGTATCTAATTGCAAAGAAATTCAAGAAGAAAATTGTACAATATTATCAACATTCAGGTCGCTGACTTCGGACTGGCAAAAAATTTGGTTGATTCTCAATATTATATCGCCAACAAGGAAGCCTTTCCTTACAAGTGGACTGCTCCCGAAGGATTTGTTTTACTCGAAGGTTCCAATAAAACTAATTCAATGGGAACATCCTTGCACCTCAGGCATAATCACCACTCAAAGGGGAAAGCTATCGTATGCCTCGGATGTTTGGAGTTACGGTATCGTGCTATGGGAGCTGTTCTCGGGTGGGGATGTGAGATAATTGGGAAGATCCGGAAATAACTATAGAAAATCTTTGAGGAACCATACAGATATGTCTCGGGTGAAGATATGTACGAACTCCTGACTGAGAAGAACTATCGTCTCGAATGTCCTGAGAAATGCTCCAAAGAAGTTCGTTTGTTCGCTATGCTTTTCCTGATTTATAACAAAATCACAGGAAAGGGATATTGAATCTTTTTTGAAACTATAAATGCCAAAAGTTACTCAACACGAAGTTTCAAACAGGTCTATGATGAAATACTCAAATGCTGGGATATCGACCGACGGGCACGGCCGACGTTCAGCGACCTTTGCGCAACAGCTGGCAAATGCACCCGCCGAGGTATCATTTACCCCAAAATATATGTTTGATTTCTGGCGAAGACCCCGATCGAATCGTTACAGGATATTGACGAGCCAGCTGCAGAAGAGCCATCAGTCGACTGTGAAAGTGTCGTCGACCCTTCGTCTCTCAAGGAACCGAGAATGGAGACCGAAGAAGCTACATCACCTCCCGTCAATCCTGAATCCACCCAGCAGGCGACATTCGTTGTACAGGAATTCGAACCCATTGGTGATGTGCTACTCCGCCCACTGCGATTTAACTGATCTTATTTCATTTTGTACAATACTTAGTTTTGATAAATGTCGTGGTTACTCAAGAAGAATAGATCGATAGGCAGAGATCGCATACAGTTTTAATAGATGGTTGAGATGGAGATCCGTTGGAGAGTAGGCGTCCTCTTTGTAAATGGAACAATAAACAGATGCATTCATCTCCGTTGTTGATGTCAGTTCTCTATGAAACGAGGCGCATTGCCTATCACTCCTATCGGCTGCAAGGTCACACTGACTAATCGTGATTAGTAATCGATGCTCTATCTCAATGCTATTGACTCATACTTAAGATATTGGAAAACTTGAGAATTTAAGTTCGTCATGAAATTGGCTTAAGATTACCTGCTGCCATACTCTTCACTGGCACACTGACAGTCTAATCAATCAGACACCGTGAAAGCTGGTACTCCCCTATTAGTCAATTTCTCGAAGCTACCGAAAAAGTGTGACCACTAGGGAGAGCGTTAACGTGATAGAGAAAGAGACGAAATCGGTGGCTATTGCGTGAACTTCCTAACGCATTTGGTATATTTCTCGCAAACGCTTTGTCTAACAGCCACCTCTACTGACCAATTTTCCATCAACAATGGCAGGTATATTCGGCTCGTTACGTGAGGTATGATATTTTCTGTATTTTTCGTTTTATTAATTTATTTTCTTCAGAAATTGACAGGCAAATATTCCAGAAAGGAATATTTGAAGCGCCTTAATGCGCCTCTGCCACCATTTCCGGGGAACAGTTTTCATGACGACGAACTTGTTATGACGACGAACGACGAACTTTATGACGAGTAATTCAATTCAATCCGGGGGTTTAATTCCTCTTCTAAAAACAGCCCAAAAGTCGATACATTTCAAGGGTCAGGTTGGGGGGGGGGGCACGATGTAAATTTCAAATACCAAAATTTAGCAAAAAAAATTTTTACTCCTTCATTTCCCCTCCTCTCAATCCCGTTTTCATTTCACGCCCTCTCAGTGCGCGCGGAACTACGAGGAGGGATTCATCCTGCTCAGACAACAATGAATATCCCATCATCAATGAATATTGCCTCATCGATGAATATGGCCTCATCTACGAGTAAGTTGGAATCGATTGAGAACAAAATTAGGAGATAGTTACTAGCTGACTGGATTCTAAATAAACAAGCTGTGTTCGACGTTTAACGCATTTTTTGTTTCACGGTTGGGAAAAAAGCAAAAAGAAAAAAAATACTCATATCACAGTCTTGCATAAACGCTCACTTAAAATGTATTTCATGAGAGATTTGATTGAGTTTTTGGAGAGCTACACGCGAAAAACGACATATTTCGTAATAATCATCATTTTTTGAACAATTTTTCATGGGAAGTTGCTTGGAAAAGGTGTTAGATCTGTACGATAAGTTTGAAGCGAGCTTTGGGGGAAAAAGGGTGTGCGTCACAGACAAACACATTTTTTAAAAGACTGTTAGTAATTGCAGCCATGCGTACGAGAGCAGCAGAGTGGGTGAACGGAGAAGTATCTCGCCTCCCATAGAGATGTACAATACAAGCGACGAGTATGAGGGAAAAGAGAGAAGGGAGGAGAGCCATCATGTGGAGCATTTCACTGATCGGTGAGGAATTTTCACGACTTTTACTGATGTATTCATTTGAAGGGAATTGTGAATTAGTGATACGCTGGGCTTGAGTAGATTGTGTGAAACTGGCACACAGCATTACTTTGGCTGGGTGGTGGTGTGAAAATTTAATGTTTAGGTTGGGCGCGGTTCTACCCCTGGCCATGCACTTTCTCTTCCCAGATTTCCAGGAACATGCCGTAGGCTATCGCACCATGGTGTGGATTCTTTATTTCCGTTTTCTATCTATTTGGAATAATGTGGGAAAGACTATTGCCAATAGGGAAGGTGACAAACGCTGTGTGCAACTGTTTTTCGGGTACTGTAAAAGAAACATACAGGTACCGCTCGGAGCGTCTGGAAGAGAGCGCTCGGCACGCGGATCATAGTGCGGACCGCCGTGCCCTCGCGGACGAGCGTCCAAGATATAGGGAACAGTCGCCTACCTGCGAGCACTCCTCTGCTCAGCCAAGGGAGGAGTCGGAGAGGTGCGTATTGTTAGGGGTTTTTGCGCATCGTTAATATGCAACTTTGACGAAACCAAGAAGATTGGTCTTCTTCAGACCACAGACCCCCATTGTTCTCTCCAGATAAGGGTGAACAAAGGATGCAAATTACGCGCCAAATTTCCGACACGAAAGAACTGCATTTTCCCGTTCGATTCAAATCACACAGCGGGGAGACACAGCATTCTACACCGACAGAAAAGGGTTGTAGTTGAACCGCTAACTTGAAATATGAAATGTTTCTGAAACATATCCCGTTTCTCATTCTGATTGCGAATGTACAGTTGAAATCCGGATAAGTTTCAGAAACATTTTATATTCCGATATCGATTTGTAGTTCGATTACGGTGTGGCGGGGAAATTCAAATCTTAATTCCACTGTTCACCCTTTTCTGGAGAGAACAAAGGGGGCCAGAATGCTGTGGAGAGCTGTTGCTCCCCCTCCCAGGCATTGCAGTTCGATTCATGCAAAGTGAGCGTGTGCGTATGTAAAGTGCTCCCCCTTCTCTGTCGGGGGAGAATGCTGTGAGACCCCATGAATACCTACCAAGAGTCTTTCGAATCAGAGATTTAAAAATGTTGAAAAGGAAGCCCTTTTTCTTGACCCTTACAGGGAATCAGTATTTCACGGTTATCAAAAGTCGATAAAGTATCATGTTAAGTTGGACTTCTTCTGGAGTTTCGAAAGAGGATGTTGAATCAGTACTTACCGAAAAACACTTGGAGCCTGGGTCGTTTATTATCACTGATAACTCCAATGGTCTTCTTCTTTCCGTTAAGTAACATATTTTAAATTTTATTTTTTTTCAAATAAGTGCTTTCCAGAACAGTAAATACAAGCGACTCGTCGATATTTGACATTATTCATTACGAGGTTCATAATGATGATGATTATTTTCGATTGGATGAGGATGAGCAGAAATTCAACACGCTCACTGAATTTGTGCACTACTATGCAGGTTTCATTTTTTCGGAGAGTGTCTGTATCAGCATAATTCTTCGGCGCAGATCGATTCAATACATCGAGAATTGTTTTGACGTTTTCGGTAGAACGCAGCGTATCAGTGGCTCGTTGGGATTACAAACCCCAAGACATCGTGATTCACGAGCGACGGCTTGGGGAAGGTTCTTTCGGAGAGGTTAGATTAGTTTTTTGATAATTCACTGCAAATATTATTACACTTCAGGTATTCCTGGGAACCCTTTGTGGCAAGGAGATGGTCGCACTCAAATCACCGAATCTCAAAAGCATGAATGCTGCAGAGTTCATGAGGTAAATGATTTTTAAAAAACTTTTTGCATTGAAATAGGTTAATTGTTTTTATCACTATTTTGATGAGGCTTACAAGAATGATAATAACTATAATTCATAATTTATAACAAAAAAAATTAAGAGAAGCTGAGCTCGGCCGTGAATGCAGGCATCCTAATGTACTTGAGACTATTGGTATTTGTAGGAGTCAGCTGTTCATTATTTCTGAGTAAGGTTACTTATTTAATTTTATAAAGTTGTTTTTCAGATATATGGCGAATGGAAATCTCAAAGACTATCTAAGAAAGCATAAGTTGTCGCCTTTTGAATGTTTATCAATCGCACAGAAAGTATAATTTTTCAATATTATCTTTTTTCAAACTTTCTTATTTTTCGTAGATCGCACATGGCATGGAGTACCTGGTTAGTATGCAAATCGTTCACAGAGATCTTGCTGCGAGGAACGTTTTAGTGGGAGATACAATAGCCACAATAAAGGCCAGATTTGGATAATAATTTTTTTCGAAATTGTGCAGATTCATTCAGGTGGCTGACTTTGGACTCGCGAGGAGTCTAGTGGACTCTCGTTATTACTATTCTCGGAAAGAACGGTTTCCATATCGATGGACTGCTCCAGAAGCCTTCGTCGTCTTTGAAGGTTGTTTTTAATGGTTCTTTAAATGTAATAGGCGATATAAAATCCAACTAAGGCATTCTCGTTGCCAAGACCGCTAAAGTAACGCATGAGGCCGACGTATGGAGCTTCGGTGTGGTTCTCTGGGAGCTGTATTCAAATGGGCAGGTCTGGAAAATGGGATAAACTAAAATGGCAACTATTTTAAAAAATGGGACAATAAGTGCCGTTAAGGAGCCGTACAGAGGACTTCCTGTTGCCGAAATGCACGAACTTCTGACCGGAAAAGATAAATATCGCCTGCCACGACCACTCAATTGTCCCCATGAAGTTAGATTTTAATAACATTTGTAAGGAATTAGAAGAGTTAAAAATTAGTGACCGGCAGCTATCGTTTTAACAATCAGGCTACAATTGCATTTGTAAGACAATCGTCTTTCAGATCTACGCGAAAATGCGCGGAGGCTGCTGGAATATCGATCGAAAGGCTCGACCGACCTTCACTGAGCTGCGCGCCTTCCTCGCTGCGCAGCGTAAAGAGGACAAACAGGTAAAAAAATCGAAATTTGGCGATGAAGGCTTCACTAACATTGAGTGTCTGCAGGACATCGAGGCAGCAGACGAGCCATCGGCAGTAGCTTCCCGTGCTGGAGAACAACCCTTGAACGGCGAAGGCCCGAGCGCCCTCGTTCTGCCCCTCAACGACGACTGTAAAAATGAAGTGGTACAATCAGCTCGACCGCTAGCAAAAGCTCGTGGAGATAGGCGCGTCCCACTAGTCGTGCACGAATCCGAACCAGACGGCGACGAAATGGCCCGTCCCTCCGTTTTCCACATGAGCTAATAAACTCATGTGCAGTGTGTATTTGAAGCCATTTATTTCGTTTTTATTCACTCGATAAATCAGTGAACCACAGCCGAACCGTTACAAGTGCCGTGGGGACGACGAGATTGTTGTTTTGCGTGCCGCATCATTTGTCTCAAATTTTTGAATTTTTAAATCTAAAACTGCGATCATTCTTCATTACATCCTTGTTTTACCCTGTGGCATGGCCTCTCCGAAACGACCAATATAAAATCAGTCATCGAATTAGAACATCAATTATCCCTCATGGCTCAGCTTGCAGAGATCGGAAGCACTGTTCCTCTCAGCGTTCCGTCGTAGATCGGAATGCTCCAATTACGTCGGGTTGCAAATACCACCCAATCATCCAAGGCCGTTTAGTCGTTTTCACTGTTTTCTTCAATATCATGTATCGGTTTCCCTGCTTACCAATTCTTATTTTCTTCACCTCCCATGCGACACCTCAACCTCACCAATCTCTCCAACCTCCATATCAGAAAAATCTTTCCACTGTGCACTCGTTCCGCGCCGCCTTTCGCATTTTTCAACAGCATGTCACTTGATCAATCAATTTATTCCCTCAGTATCGCAGTATGGCTCGTGCTAGACGTCCTACAGTCTGGATTCGAGGTGGACGATCGAGAAGGGAGGCCGATCTGTCAAAGGTAAAGTTTAACCGTATTATCGATTTTGAAAGCATATTGATGTCCCCTGAGGCGTGGCTCATCCTGATCGAGTAAAGAAAACGAGGAGTTCCCTGTTTCGCCGATACCGAACGAGCAACCGTGTCAATTTGGTCCATTCAGCTCTCCCAGGCAACGAAGACCTCTAAGATGACGACGACGGCGACCAACGCAGAACTCAATATCAACGCGCCTCCTCCTCTCTTTGATGATCACTGTCGACAGTGCCGGAAGCCGTTCGATGGAAAGATGGCGGTGTTGATGCACCAGAAGAAGGTGCACACTGGTGAGCATTATTCGAATAATTTAACATTACATTGCAAACTTTATGTCTAATTTTTCAATTGACGCATTTTTGGATTTTGAAATAAAATTAATTGGCCCACCGAAATTATGAAATATTGAATTCTCGAAACAACGATCACGCAATTGCATTCAATCGAAGATTGTCCAGTCCTGTGTTATGGCTTGAAAAACCGGTTTAGGCACTACGTGTTTTGATTTTCGAAATATAATTTATTCCAGGTAACTCCTGCCCCGTGATCGTGTGCGGGCACAACTTCAAGGACGAGAGCAGGATGGAGGCGCACATTCGACGTCACGTCGAGGGTGATGTCACTGGGAAGTTGGAGACTGACGACGAGGGAGAGATCGTGGAGAGAAGAGTGACGAGAGTGACTAGAAGAACAGCCAATGAGAAGTTCGCATTTTGGGATTTCTTAAAATTCAGCCAAGACCAATATTCAAATCGGTTGTTACCGCTAAAAATGCTTCACGTTTTTTCAGCATTGTAGATAACAACTTTGATTTTTAGATGTGCATTAAAATTGAGCCAATTTACAGTGAGAACAGGAAGAGAAGTGCCCCTGTTGCTGAGAAGAAAGATAGAAAGGTCGACAAGAAGAGGTTCGAACTATTTTCTTTTAGACATGAAGGCATGAATCCCGTAATCAAATAACGTTTTCTAACCTTTTCAAGCAGAGAATATTTGAAAATCTACATAAATTATTCCAGTGCTAAGCCGCCGAAGCCCACCCAGGAAGAATTGTGGAAGAAGTGCAAGTGCACTCGGATCGATTGGAGAAAGTGTGTACAACATTGTGAGGAGGAAGATGAGGAAAATGAAAGGTGCGTTACATATTTTTATTATAATTTGAGTATTTCAGTTTAATTAATAATAATTATTAACGAAATTTAATTTAGGAGAAACTCGAGAAGAGAAGGAGAGGACGAGACTGAGGAGGACAGTGAAGAAGAAGAGGAGGAAATGGAAGATTCTGATGAGGAACTGGCTAATGAGAGGTTAGTCAACAATTTATAATGATTAGTGATATTGGGTTTCTAAAAATGCAATAAAAAATAATTACAAATAAATTTCAGAATCGTAAAGTGGTTAGAGGCGATGCCTGCGAATCAGGGCTTGGAAGAGGAGGTTGAGGGGATGGAGATTGGGGAGGATGAAGAGGAGAGCGAAGGAAGCCCAGTGAAGAAACGTCGCACAACGGGCGGTTAGCTATTTAATTTTTAATATTTTAATAGCTATAATTCGTTAATTTTATACCTGAAACTTATCGTCAATTTACAGGCAATGATAGGACTATCGAGTGCATTTATGATAGGAACTCGACCAGTGAAGAGGATGAAGAGGAGGAGGAAGAAGAATCCGATCAGGGAGTGATGAGGACTGATCAAATTGCAGCGCCTATTAAGCTGCCGGTCGCGTGCAGTTCGAACGCTACTACCGAGCACGTCATCGGTGTGATTACCGCAGAGCGGATTGAAACGCTTCAAAATAGAGAGGAGTACGATGCAGATTACGAGACGGATACTGCTTAGATCTCACGTTACTTTAGAAGATCCTTCTGTTTCGCCTAGTTTTTTTTCATTCACACTTTAAAAAAATCGAACCCATAGAGAAACAGAACTTTTTGTTCCTGCTGAAAATTTATTATTCATTGATTTCCCCTCCTTCCTGAATCGTATTCTATTGTGGCTCTTTCTAAATTTCCTTTTTATCTAATTTCTAAATTATTAATTTACAATTATTCATTGTGTGACGCATAATAATTGATGATAAAGTTGTATGAAAAAAAATCACTGATTGTAATCGAAAATTCACAAAAAATATAACGTTTGTTTTATGGTTTTAACTTTGCATGAATGTTCTAACATCAGACAACATCAACGTAAGAATTGACAAAAAAAGATTTGTTATCAAATTTAATTCGATTGCAAAAAGGAAAACTCTACTCTACTTTGAACCTAATCTGTCAATTTACATGTTGTTTGTTTTCGAAAACATTTTTTGTATTATTTTCAACAATTCTCTCCTCTTTCTCCTCCCCTCATTCGCTTGTTTTTCTCTCGTCCGGAGTAGTCGACTCGAGCTCCTTCTCTTCGCCTCTCTTGCACCACACGCGAGCCGCCTACCGTATCCAGGTATCCACCAACAGTACCCCCTCCGTTCGATACCCCTCTTGTAAATTGACCTATCGATATATATCATGCCTGAGAACTGTTGTAGTCTTGGTCAGAAAATACAGAGCAGTTTGTTTCATGGAGCTACCGTATCCCTACAATGACTGCAACTAGATCGCAAACTGACCCTACCGTATCCATTCCAGTGATGCACTCTCTTCCCATTCTCCTCATCGCTATCGCCCTCCTTCCGCTCTCTACCGCAATCAAGTGCCACGCCGGGGGCAAGACGGAAATCGTGCCCGCGCCCAAGCAGCCCATTCCGCCCGCCGAAAAGGTATGGTACAGCAAGGTTTAGCAAAAATCCGAGAATCAGACCACGTTCATCGTACAGACGGCGTCGTAATTGCCTCAAATGACATAAACATTATTATCGATGAAAATGGCGTCGCTCTACGAAATAATGATTGCAGCAATCGATGGACTGCCCGGCGAAAGCCGAGTACTGCGTCTGGACCCACAGCTCCGGCGAGTAGACACTAGAGCTCGAGAAATGATACCACCGTCTCTTCATTTCGCACACTCTCTCGATGACCGAGCGGGCGAGAGAGTGCGCAAAATGAAGAGACGGCGGTATCATTTCTCGTGCTCTAGTAGACACCGAAATACGGGGACCGAAATAGCCGTTTCTTCCTTTTGCACACTATCGGCTGGGATAGTACGAGAAATGAAGGACCGCATTGCCGTCCACTCTGGTGAAACTAATTTCTCACCCTACAGGCGAGACTCCGGACAAGGCCAAGGCGCAGATCTGGACCTACGGCTGCGATGCGAATGCGAGATGCAAAAGCGTGAGCGTCGTCTATCATAGTAGTGTGCTCAATTCGGGTCGCCATCGCTCTCTCTCGACCGGTCGGGAGTTTAGAGTGTGTGCGAAATGAAGAGACGGCGGCCGGAATTGCGAAAAACTCTACTCGATTGTAGTAGTAATCGCACTGAACGCTCATTACAGGCGGCGTGCGGGCGGGCAGCGGGCCCGGTGGAGTATCAGGGCGCGAAGTTCACGGGCAAAGTTACGTTGTGCTGCTGCAAGGGCGATCTCTGCAACGATTCGGACAAGGAGACGGTAGGAGGGCCGCGGGCATTTTCGATGACTATATTTGGACCCTCGAATCACTCTGAGCAGAAAGATTAATCGGGTTATTTTACCTAAAAATATGTTTGGCATTCATTGCGCTGTGATAATGCACAAATCGGAATTTTTAAAAAAAAATATTAATGATCACTAAGGTGCCCGCCGGTCTGCCCATTACGGAAACCGCTGGATCGGCTGCTACCGACGTCTTCTCCTTCGTTGCACTTGCAGTAGTCATGGTTGGCGCGCGCCTGTGACCCCCTGTAGTTGAATTAAGCTTCGATTGAATAAAGTGCCGTTATGGTGATCAACTGTGTTAAATGAAAAAAAACATGTAACTTGTACCATTGATACTACCTCCGTCTCTTTTCTTTTTCACAAAGCGATAATTTTGAGTGGCTGGATCCGCCAGAGATCGGATCTCTTCAGTGAGAACCGCCTATTGCTCTGACTGTTACGAAATCTTTCACTGAGATCGGAAGGCGCCATTCTTAACGCATTATTCAGCCGATTATTGTGAGCTACAAGGCACATGGGGATTACAATTCTCACGTTTAGGATCAATTACGAAATACTAGTAAAAAGTGAATTAAATAGAGTTTGAGAGGAGTACACAACTTTAGAATAACTCATTTAAAAAAAGAAAAAGTTACTCATTTAACATAGATTTTTTAAAAAATTAAAGACGGAAAGGAAGTGTGCAGTTTGAAATTTCTTGTCATTCTTTGTCATTCTTTGAAAGGAGTACACCGCTTTAGAATGCATGTTGAAAACTTAACGTAACTCATTTATCATAGGCACACTTTTAATGACAAACTGAAACGAAAAAAAATGAGTTCAAAGTTGTGAAATACAATTGGGAAATGGAAGTGGGGAAGGGGACAATCAGCAATAACAAAAAGCTCATAATTGACTTTTGTTTAGACTGGAGTAGCCTAGGGTGTTGAGGGGAGATTGGAGGGACCTGGGATCATCTCGATACCGTAATACTTAGTACACCTAAATATCGCACCAAATTTGATATGAGTGAACTCTAACTGAGGTAAGTTCGCGTTGAAATCAACGGGCAAAAGATCCAACTCTCTGGCGTAGCGGGCGCATTCGGCAACTGCTGGAGAAAATTCTATCCTTCTTTTCGTTTCCCGCTAAAGACCATCTGCAATTAACTTTGATATTATTTCGTGCCAACGAATGATCTACATGATGTATTGCCTAATATATTATAAATATATTATAAAGCAAATATAATATATTAATATGAGCGTAGTCGTCTAAGAATCGAACAAGAGGTGGAACACCAAAATTTCGAAAAGTTGTGTACCGAGGTTCTCGAGGGTGCTGATGATCATGGTCAACTTCATTTCACATCATTTCATTCCATGCATCCATGCTGCGCCCATGCTGCAAATCACGGTTTTTCCATATTTCCAATTCTATCAGAGCAATCCTTAAGAAAATTTTAAAGGGTATGTAATCGATGATGGCGAATTCAATGGAATGTTTATTATGATGAAAAACTTTCGGCCTCTTGAATAAAAAAAATTGTTTTCGAATACCAGGGATTAGTGGAAACCGATTCTAGCACAGATCGATGCGCCTCAACGGGAGGAGTATTTTGATGGTAATAGGTATGGGGTTTGAAATTGTCTTTCTCAAGTTATTGCTAGTTTTGTCAACCGATAATTCATCATTTTATATTATTCATTCCACAATCACCGCGCGACCCGCGCAGTGGATGAGGAATGAAATGAGTAACGAGTGAAATGAGTGAAATGATACCTGAAACTCATTTCATTCCTCATCCACTGCGCGGATCGCGCGGTGAGGGTGGAAAGAATAATGGAAAATGATGAAATATCGATTGACAAAAAGTGAAATAACTTGAGAAAGACAATTTCAAACCCCATACCTATTACCATCAAAATGCTCCACTCGTTGAGGCGCATCGATCTGTGCTAGAATCGGTTTCCACTAATCCCTGGTATTCGAAAACAATTTTTTTACTCTGGATGGAGGAACTTATTCATCACGAAAAACATTCCATTGAAATCGCCATCATTGATTACATACCCTCTGGAATTTTTGTAAAGATTGCTTTGTTCGAATTGGAGATATGAAAAAAATGTGATTTGCAGCACTGTTGCAGCACGGCTGCACGGAATGAATTGGTGCGAAATGAAGTTGACCGTGATGATCAGCACCCTCGAGAACCTCGATGCACAACTTTTCGAAATTTTGGTGTTCCAGGTCCAACACTGTTATAATTGATTCTTAGATAACTACGCTCATATATATCTAATATTTTGCCTTATACTTCACTCTAATTTATAGCTTTGTACTGTAAAAAACCTCACTTGAAACGCTTCAGCAATGCCTGCCGAAGTGATGGAGTTACATGAACAATTTATTATTATATTGCCAGAAGATTGCTTGACAAGGTGAAGGAAAAATGCATCGTCCATGAACTTTGCTATGCCCAACTAAAATTTAAAGAATAGTGAACTCATAATAGAATAAGAGAGTAAAATTCTTATTTAAAACTCACGAAAGAAATCTTGCTGACGTTGATTAATGTTGGAAAATTCACGAAATATTTCTTAAAATTAATTTCATAAACAGAATTAATTTTCCAATCAATAATCACTTCTTCGATACACTTGCGCTGAAGGAGCTTGCACATGAATCTGAAACCATCAAGCTTACAGAAAATATAAATAACAGAGGACATAAATAATCATTTCAAAAATTAGTTGAACAAATCCTATTGAATCACTTGCCTGTATGAAACCTCATTCCAGATCTTGATATTTAACACCTTGAAATCGAGAGTATTAACTGCATTCTGCAACATTTCTTCAGTGTGTTTGTCCAAACGACTCTGAAAATTATGATATTCTTTATTACCCGCTTGGGAAGGATCGTGCAAATTAATGCACAATCTTACTATAATCCTGAGTGATCTGGTCGAGGCGTTTTTGAAGTACGTCGATATTTCAGAAGCAGATGTGGAAAAATAATATTTATCGTCCTTCTCAATTGCGTTTCTTGATGATATGCATGCATCGCCATAACGCTGTGAAAGTTAATGTTCATTTAAAACGCGTTCTCCGTAAGAACTCAGTGAAAGGAGCCTGATATGGCACAGTTTTTGAAAATTTTCTCATTTCGAGCTCAAACTTCACTAACATGACCCCTAGGGACGGTAATTGCGATTTTTGAACTTTGATCTCAAAAAAGTTGATCTTTGATCTTTGATCTCGCGAAAAATAAATTTAGGATATACATATCGTGTGATAGCTCATTCGAAAGAGCATAAAAAGTTATGTTAGAAACCCAAAGGATTTTAAATTTCATCCATTTTGATCCAAGTTATGACTCAAAATATGACGATTTTCGTCCATTTCGACGAAAATCGATTTGGCTACCCATGAAGCTATGATTTGCGGGACCCTATTTTTGGATATTATTTGTATTTTTTATATTAGAAAAACTTGGTCACCTTTCCGGGTCACATTTCGTGCGCCAATTTATCGAAATTTTCAATCAAACGCGGTCAACCGGATCTTTTTTCTCATACGCATCCGTTCCGATAGGAGGAGGAATGTTTTTCCAGCACTTCTTTATGCCTCAAATAATGTTTTTTCGTCACTTTGAACCTTCTGACGAATTTTTGTCAACTTTTCGATCTCAATTTTTGGTATGACTCACCTCAACTTTTTTCACATAAGGGTCCCCCCTTATGTGAAAAAACTGGTTAGGGGTCATGTTGGAGTTGACCATAACACCATATTCGAATGTACCAAAAGTACCATAAAATTGATTTTCGGACACCCTAACATACTTTACTTCGGATCGGAGGTCCTATTTTGACATCACCCATAACCCTATTTTTCACATAAGGGGGGGACCCTTATGTGAAAAAAGTTGAGGTGAGTCATACCAAAAATTGAGATCGAAAAGTTGACAAAAATTCGTCAGAAGGTTCAAAGTGACGAAAAACATTATTTGAGGCATAAAGAAGTGCTGGGAAAACATTTCTCCTCCTATCGGAATGGATGCGTATGAGAAAAAAGACCCGGATGACAGCGTTTGATTGAAAATTTCGATAAATTGGCGCACGAAATGTGACCCCGAAAGGTGACCAAGTTTTTCTAATATAAAAAATACAAATAATATCCAAAAATAGGGTCCCGCAAATCATAGCTTCATGGGTAGCCAAATCGATTTTCATCGAAATGGACGAAAATCGTCATATTTTGAGTCATAACTTGGATCAAAATGGATGAAATTTAAAATCCTTTGGATTTTAAACTTAACTTTTTATGCTCTTTCGAATGAGCTATCACACGATATGTAAATCCGAAATTTATTTTTCGCGAGATCAAAGATCAAAGATCAACTTTTTTGAGATCAAAGTTCAAAAATCGCAATTACCGTCCCTAGGCGCCATGTTGATGAAGTTTGAGCCTCCAGAGGCCATTTTGGGAAAACTGTGCCACCTCACCTTGGTTCTTACAGAGAACGCGTTTTAATGGGATTATGAATATGTTATTTTTAAAATGTCTAAATGTCAAACTTGCTGCGAAGAATTTTTTTTTTTTGCATTTGTACCAAATAACTTGTCAATTGGGCAATCAATTCTACGCGTGCTCTTAAATATCTATGTTCTTAAATACGAACCGAGACGAACTCCATGCTATCAAATTGTCGATATCCTGAAATTTTCTCCAGTTTGCTCATTCGATCATCCACCTGAGCAAATTGCTTGCGATCTTTCGGAGACATCTTTTCAATGATCTTGATCAATATCTCGTTTGGCAGATTTTGAAATGGAAACTGAAAAGAGAGTATTTCAGAATTGTTCTAGTAGGATAATTTTTTTTAAACCGACATTTTAATGCAACGATCGGATGAGAAATCACAAAAGAAGCTCTACAAAGAAAATTGTAAAAAAAAGTGATACACTTACCGGTGATTTTTGGTCGAATATTTCGTTGATACCAAAGAGAAACGTGGACATCTAAAAATTTGAGCATTACTTCATTTGTATTGAGCATGTCTTGGCAATGTAGGGTAAAATTGATTGGAAATAAGCCTGGAGAAGATATATGCGAGAATTTTTAAACTTTAAAAAGTATATTTTTGAGATGTCTACTTGGAACAAAAGGAGGAAGATAATTGTAAAGAGTAAAGGTAAGAGCAATGAGAATGACTGATTCGACAAACCATCCCCAGAACTAACTGCCAAGACTGGAGACATTCATTTTGGAGTGATGGCACGAAGATTGGATCATATGGAGGACTGCCAGTAGGTAAAGAGATTGCTGGCTATGACAGAGAGAGATCGGATCTCTTCAGTGAGGGAGACCGGCGTGCTACTCTCTTTATGAAGAATCACACCGATGTGGCACCTTTGTGGGAGAAAATGAAGGGTCCATTTCGATTCTCCATTTGAACTCTAATTGATAGCACGATTGCTGGCTATGCCAGAGAGAGATCGGTCCTCTTCAGTGACAAATCTATCTTGCTATGACTGATCTGCATCCAAGATTCAAAACATTTCTGAAGAAAAACGAGCATGAGAGGCTACAAGCTAATAAATGACTCTTTATAGAAATGAACGAACCGCGCCGATATGCAAAGTGCGCTCTACTCACTTTGCACACTTTCCAGCTTATCGTTGCCAGCGCTTCAGGGTCACTTGGCAATCAGCCAACCGAGTATATCTCGGTTTACACGAAAATTAAAAGCATGGGAGTTTCGAACGCGTTATGGGTTCTCACGCCACATCGTCTGAAATCGATAACTCAGTTAGCCGGATATTCGTGTGCCACTCCATCTTTAACGGGTAAGAGATCATTCATCGCGATTCGCGAAGGAAAAAATGAAACAATGATGATGTAGCCGGCACCAATAGCGAGAAAATTTTCCACCCACGACTAACTGACCTGTGACGAACGTTATAGAAGGCGGAGTGAGGAAGAGGCTGGTATTCGAACTGACCTCCTGCCTTCTTCCCCGGGGAATCGAGAACTCGGTTGGGTTTGCTGAGCATTTCAAACGCACGATATAGTAATTCCAAATCAATGATGTTGCAAAATATTGAAAATAAGATGAAAAAACATTTGAAATGTATACGGTAATATATGCCAAATGTGACAATGGGGCACATTCGATTTATTTTTTTATCGCAGAGATGATTACTTTCTGGTTGAGTGTTTTTAAAGAAGGTGTCCCACGAATATCTGGCTGACTGAGTTTTCGATGTGAGGTCGCTGTTACCCGATCACGCTTTCGAAATTGCCAAGTCACCATTTTTCGTTCGAACTGAGTTATGATCAATTGGCTGCGTGCCAAGTGACCCTGAAAAGCAGGCAACGAGCGAGAGAGCGTGCGGAATGAGGAGAGCGCTCCTCTCATTCCTCACTTTGCATAGTCGCCGGCGCGGTTCGTGGGACGCCTTCTTTAAAATGAAGCGTACAAATTCCATAATCTTCTTTGAGCGGAGTACACAGCTTTAGAATACTTTTTTTTAAATTTTGCGTAACTCATTTATCATAGACACCGTTTAATGACAAACTGAAATTAAAAAAACAAAAACTTGAGTTCAAGACGCAAAATACAACTGGGAAAGGGAAGTGGGCAGTAACAATTATAAACGAACTGTTTATTGGAATATGTGTTGCCTAAGGTGTGGAGGGGGACTTGGAGGGACCATGGATCATCTCAATACGAGCAATAATCGGTAAAGAGCTAAATCTCGCACCAGATTTGATATGCGTGAATTCGAACTTATTGTTAGACATGTTCGATTTGAAATCATCGGGCAAATTTCTCAGCTCTCTGGCGTAGCGTTTCCATGCGGAAATTGTTGGAGTAAATTCGATCCTCCCTTCACGTTTACCGCTGTATACCATCTGAAATTGGCGTTCTTTTTATCGTGCCAACGCTGGATATATAAACAATCTAAGTGAGGTGAGCATAGCACAAAAAAACAAAAACAAATCATATTCCAGAAAAAGGTTTTCAAAAACTGTTTCCAATTATGCCGCTTGCTTCATTATATTATAACTTTTTTTTCTATAGCCTAATTAATCATCTATTTGTTGCTTAGTACTGGAAACAACTCACTTGAAATGCTTCACCAATGCCAGAAGATGTGATGTAAGTATTGAAACAATCGAATACAATGTAGCCGGAAGTTTTGTTGAGAAGATTGAGAAAAAGTTCATCATCCATGAATTTTTCTATACTCCACTGAATTTTTTTGTAATCATAACATAATTAATCTATAGTTAATAATTGTCAATTAAGTAAGTTGAATATTTGAAACTCACAAGAGAAATTTTTCTGAACTTAACCATAGATGGTAAGTTCATGAGCAATTTCTTCGATTCTTCCTCAGAATTAATGATCCAATTAATTTGTATCTCCTCTATGCAGCTGTACTGTTGAATGAACTGACAAAGCAACCTGAAACAATAAAGAATGTAAGATTATCGTGCGTTTGAAATGCTCGGCAAATGAGATGTGCTGGTTAGCGAGCTATTGATTGTCTGGGAGAGAGGACGAGGGAAGGACGGGGAGAGGAGGACAGCTGATCTACCGACTCCTCCCGACCTCTTCCCTTCTCCGCCCCCTCGAACGTTCGTCAAAGGTCAGATACGAGTGGAATGGAAAATAAGCTCACGATAACAGTGTTGTGTTCTTGCCGTGTACTGATACACGCTGTATTGTGGACTAGTTTTATCCGCAATAGGGAACGGGGGAAGCAAAAGGTAGAGAGAGGAGTATCTACTCGTAATCTACAGGGATGTGCAAAAAATTTCTCGACCTCTCATTTCGCCATACTCTCTCGCTCTTTCTGACCGGCGAGAGAGCATTGCGAAATGAGAGATCGAGAAATTTTTGCGCACCTCTGCTTGCAACTACTAGAGTTAGAAGGGAGAAGGAAGAAGGGAGAAGGGAGAAGGAAGAAGGGAGAAGGGAGAAGGGAGAAGGGAGAAGGGGGCGAGGGAGACAACACCTCGCGCTCTCTTGGGATAAACAACTAGATAGACGAGCAAACTGAGCAAACACGAGCATACTACATACTATGAACGGGGGCGAGTAAACTATTACACAGTCGGCACAACGCCTGTGAAGTAGGGGATACGCTACTGCACAACAAACAGGATTGACTAATAGATAATAATAAAGTAATTGAAGTAGTATAATTGCTTGCCTGAATGAAACTTCATCCTCGATCTGGATTTCTAACTCCTTGAAATCGAGAGTCTTTGTTGCGTTATTCAGCATTCTCTCAGCGTCACGGTCCAAACGACCCTTAAAAACAAGCGTGAATGTCGGCCTTTTTTCATCCCCCCCCCCCTATAAACGCTCTGAAGCCAGTATTTTGAAGAAAAAAAAGGTTAATGTTCGAAAATGCTCACCAAAATCGCGAGAGCTTTGGTTTTGGCGTGTTTGAAGTGCGTTGAAATTTCATGAGCAGGAGTAGAAAGATAGAATAATTCGTCGATCGAGCCAATAGTAGATGAGAGGTAGGAGTTATCATTATCCTAAAGGATTTAACAATTATTGAATGTGTTTGATTCGAGAATAAGCGTGATAAGTTAGCGTGCAGTATGGTTCTGCACATTGCTATTGTAGTCTCAACCTAAGTGATTTATTTTTGTTTTTGTTTCTCAAATGAGCCCTAAGCTCTACGATAACGCGATCTTAAATACCTACTGCGAAAAAATCCACGCCATCCAAATGTCGATGCCCCGCCATTTTCTCCAATCCGCACATTCGATCGTCTATTTGAGCGAGAGCGTTTCGATCTTCTGGAGACATCTTCTCAATGATCTTGATCAAGATCTCATTCGAGAGTCTGTGGATGGGAAACTGAAAAGAGTTCATTATCATGAATTGAATTTCGAATTTCAATTTCGGGACAGTTAGCTCATTTTTGTTCTTCATTGCAGCTTCCTTGCATGTAAAGCGTTACCGGATACATTTTTAAAAGTTTTTTCCAATAAATAATTGAAAATGGGAATACTTACCACCGATTCCGGTAACTCCTTGCTCGAATTCTCGTTGGTACCGAAGGTGGAAGTGGACATCTAAAGTTCATCATTTTTTGCAGAATTTGTTTGAAAATACGAGAAAAAATGCTGATTTGGCTTGACGAATATATGTGAACACAAGCGGACAAAACGCCAAAAAAAAGGGGAAAAACTGTAGATCGGAGCGAATCAGATGCATGATGAGGAGTGAGATTGGATGGTGCATCCAATCAAAATTACGAAGCGGCACCAGGGGGTGACTAGAGCAATGCCTAACAATAAGAGATAGATTTCTACTTGTTGAACATTTACAACATGCGAACAGTTGTATTTTAAATCATGGGCGGATGATAAGGCGGCAATAATCAAGCATGAACGTTTGCTAAATGCAGAAATCAGAAGGCGAAGAGACGAGAGAAATTATCAATGGATGGTGGTCATTTTCTGATGGTGGGAAGACATGAAGAGATTGCGAAATCAAACTCAAATTGTGCTAATCGAAGGCGAAAGAAAAGAAACTCTCGAAGCACATGTACATATTTAATTGTATTCGCAGTGCCAAGTGAACTGAATGGTAAAGAAAGGAACAGTGTGGTTGATGTCTTGCATAGCTCATTTATCATAACGAATGTTTTATTTAAATGACAAACTGAGAGGATTGATTTGCGTTCATGTTGTGAAACGGTAGTTGGGGGGACCAATCGGTGAGAACTATGAAAAAACGAGCTTATTGAAAGACTAGAGCTGTCTAGAATTTGGAGGGGGCAGGAATAAACGATGTGCGTCTCCAATGTTCGTCGCTAAATATCGCTCCAGATTTGATATGAGTGAATTCATCTGTGCTCCGGTTCCAGTTGAAATCAACGTGTGAATTCTTTAACTCTTCGCGGTATCTGCACAATTCGACTGTGGAGGGAGTACAGACGATTTTTCCCTTTCGTTTTCCGCTGTAGACCATCTAAAATAGGGTTGACAGGATGAAGAATGATTTTCTTTATTTGCAAAATTGTCTCATTATAGTGACAAGTGAGTGTGCGAAATCAAGAGACTTCAGTATTATTTTCGATAATTCAGTACTCAGTATTATATTTTTTTATTATTATTTTCTAGAACTAGCAATATTTTTGTTTTTCCTTCAATTTATTATTTTAAATATCAAATTATTCTCACTTGAAATGCCTCAGCGAGGCCTGCTGAAGTGATGTATTTTTCGGGCGAATATATAAATATTTCGCCGGTAGATTTGCCGAGAAATTTAAGAAATATCTCGTTATCCATATAGCCTCCACTGCTGTTCTGAAATTCACGGATTGGTGATGTCGTAGCCATAATCACTCTCTAGGCTTATATTGAATGTCACTTACAATGAAAATCTTGGCGTACTGTTCCATAGATGGAAGGTCCATAAGCATTTTTTTCGAATCATCGGGGGATTTAATTTGCCAGCAAATGTTAATTTTATCAATGCGTTTGCATTGGCATCGTTGAAGGAGATTGCAAAAAAATCTGAAAAAATATATTAATAAATATTTATGGCAAAAATTTGATGTTTTTTATAAATAATGAAATTTAAATTTGACTGTAAATAATTAAATGTAAAATAATAATAATTATTATTATTGTAAATACTAGTATCATCACACTTACCTGTACGAAACCTCGTCGGTAATCCAAACATACAACACAGTGAATGAGAGTGTTTCGATTGCGTTTATTAGAATTCTCCCAGATTCTCTGTCCAAGATATGCTGAAAATTATCACACTAACCTCTCCATTGAATATTCAAACGGTAGTGAACAAAATAATCAATACTTTCCACAATTTGAAAGCTAACTAGGGTAACAATATTTAGAAAAAAATGGTAACTAAAAAATAAAATTTTTAAAAAATAAAAAAATATAAAATGACAGACCGTGATCGATAGTGATGTGGCCGTTGCGTATTTTAAGAAATCATAGATTTCATTTGCTGAAGTTGATACATCAAATTCGTCATCGTCATCTCTCTTCTCATATCTCGATCTTGTCCTTAAAGTGGTACAATCGCCGACCTGAATGATAAATATGAAATAAAAGCTACTCTTTTCAAAATTTAGGAATAGCAAGATGCCGCGGTGTAGCTGTGTGTTGTGTATTTTCCAATACGATCCTACAACCTTTTTCCACAAATCCTCCCTCACAATTCTCAAGGGATCGTAATGGAAAGGCTCTTAATATCTGGCTGATAAAAATAGCCTAGCCTACTTTGATAACTTCAACGCAATAGAATCGTCGATGTCCCGTCATCTTCTCCAGCTCGTACAATCGATCATCCACCCGGGCAAGCGCCTTTCGATCTTCTGGAGACATCTTCTCAATGATCTTGATCAAGATCTCGTTTGGCAGACGGTGAATGGGAAACTGAAAAGAGATTTGAAATAGTTTAGAAAAAGACACGCTTGCGAAATTTTTTTTGAAAATAGTCCCTCAGTTACGTGTAATGTCTTACCCGTGATGTCGATGAAATCTGACTCGTATTGGCACCGAAGCGAGAGGTGAACATCTGAATTTGTTTTTATTTAGCGAGCGGCCACTGACACTGAAATAATATTTTTCGAACATCTAAAAGGTAGGAGAGGGATATTTATGATGATACAGAAAAGTAGAGACGTTGCTACAGAGGATTAGATTGAGACGAATGACTAAGCCAACGAGACATCCCTTCTGATACAACACAGACTGGCGCCCTCCGATCTAAAGAGACTGCTTGCAATAGATCGGATCTCAAGCTCACTAGAGCTCGAGAAATGATACCGCCTTCTCTTAATTTCACACACTCTCTCGCCTCTCTGACCGGTGAGAAAGCACCTGAAATAAGGAGACAGCGGAATCATTTTTCGAGCTCTAAAGCTCACACACACTCAGTCGATCTGGCGGACAGTGTAGAGATTAGGGTTGATCGTTCGGCTTTCGGAACGGCCGAAAAATAAATTCAATTACATATGTATCTCCACTTTTCCGGAACGAGAGTCGAACAAAGGAATTTCCTTTGTTCGTATCGTCTCTCGTTCCTGAATGACCATTGTTCGTTTTTAATCCGTTCCGGAATGAGACGATAATTGAATTAAAAGTTCGGATTTTCCGGAATTCGTTCCGTTTCGTCAACCCTAGTAGAGATCTGGGAGTACGAGATCGGATGGTATTTTCAATCAGAATTTACAAAGCGACATCGGGAATGACCAGAGGAATGTACAAGCAATCGGTAAAACTATAATATGAGATCATTTCTTGATACTTAAAAAATAGTTGGTATTTATCGATTCCCAATTTTAGATTTCTCGCCATTTGGCTGCATTTAAACAGTGAAATATTTATAAAAGTCCTTTATCTGATTTATTGCGACAGGAAACTACAATCTTGAGTACAATCTTGTGAGCTTGTGCCGCATTCGTGAAGTGGCCAAACTTTGTATACAATTCTTCCCAAGAGATCTGTGTGTGGGTGGTTCGGGCTCTTACACACGTGGCCCTTGTGAACTGTAACGTACAACGACTCGTACTCACTCACAATTTGTTGGAGAATACGAGAACAGAGCGGGTGCTCAGAGGGAAAGAAAATCAGAAGCAATAGGGGTGATCAGGATGGGGAAAAGTCAAAGAGAACGATAGGTGGTTCTGGAAACGACAGGGAGAGAGAAGGAAGCTAGTTTAGAGAGAGAGAACAGAGAAGACAGGGTCGATGACGCATACTTATCCCAACTCTTCTCCCGCGGCGTTATCCTCAACCCCGTGCATAAGCCAGGCTCAGCCGAATAGCATTTTGCGCTGTCTTGCACAAAAGTGCACACTGGGGGAATGAATCAATCAAGGAATGAATCAATGCGATAACGAACGGAAATTGATACGATACGAATCAACAAATGAAAGCTAACGTAAGTGATCCTCTCCTAGGAACAAATTATTTCAGCAAGATGCATCACGTCTGAAAAACAATCGATGATTTCCTGAAATTGAAATAGATAAATACAAAAATAGCCGGAAAAACAATCTTCTACTTTGAATGTCATGTCTTCCTTCAGAAAGACTCAAATGGTCTAAATTTCCTGAAAAGTATCGTCACTCTCTATGTATCGTTCTTTCAGTGCATCTTTCCAATATAAATGCATGTACAAAATGTACTTGTTCATAGGAAGAAATTGGCAGAAGGCAAACCGGTTATCGTGATCTGAGCACCTGTGATGAATAAATTGATCAAAAGAATGGTCATGGAAACCCCAATCAAAAATTTGGATTACCTTTTCCCAATCATCAATTCCTTAGCAGCTCTTCTTCGAAGAGTAGACTCCGAGTGTAGATCGAAGAAACTGTATTTTTTATCGATTGAAGTGATAAAAAAATGTTATAAAGTAACGTAAGCGAGATGGAAGACAGAAATGAACGAGGAGAAGGAAAGTGTGAAAGAGAAGAGATAAATGCCACTCTCTTCTGGTTGTAAAGGAATGATTCAGAGCGTCGTAACAGAAACAAAAAGGCAATGGGACAGATCAGAAGAACCCCGCATCTGTTGCCCTTTCCTCCCAGTAACAATTGAACAAATGATTGATGATATTTGAGATTGTTTCTGTACCCTCTAATTCGGCGACGAGAAGAAATTCATTTATCATTTGAAAAAAAAACAAATATCTAAAACAACACAATTGTGGCAATTATGATAGATGGAAACCAATAAAATGAGGGTGGTAGGATGCTAAACAGCAAACAAATCGAGCAACCGACCGAGTAACAGGCGTTCTTTTCATTGAGACTTTTCATCAGTAATTGAAGCGAATATCCCTTGACAAGCGTATTATGACCCTTGACAAGCGTATTATGTATAGCTTGTCTAAATTGCGCGCCACAGTTGACCGTCTATTTTGGAAATTTCGCTAGGCAGCATTTCAATTTCATTATTGAGACGGATAACTTTAAAATATATAAAATAATTTTTAAACGTTCAGAATCTCACATGAACCTCCTTGATCTGCCTCCAGAGATTCTTGTGAAAATATTAGAGCAAGATGGTTTTACGTTAGAGGTAAATTGAGATCTTTTCGTAATCTGTGTATTAGACGGTTCCAAAGGCTGATACAAATTCAGGATCGACTAAGTCTCCGTGCTACTTGCTCCTCGATGAGGAATCTAATAGCATCTACGGATTGGAGGGCGAGCATTACGTCGCTGTACATTCAGCAGGTATATCGTGAGAGTATTTTCCATTCCACTCGTATCTGACCTTTGACGAACGTTCGAGGGGGCGGAGAAGGGAAGAGGCCGGGAGGAAGCTGTAGATCAAGCGTCCTCCTCCCCCTTTCTCTTCTCGTCCTCTCTCCCAGAAAATCGATAGCTCGCTAATCAGAAGATTGAGTTTGCTGAGCATTTGAAACGCACGATAAATTATTTTCTCATCTTTTTGTATTTTGTATTTCGAGAATTGTAAAATTTCTCCCTTTTCATTTTTTTAATTGCAGAAACTCTCCCCGACTCCCTCCCTTGCATTGTCATTGAAAATGAAAACAGTAAATGATTCGCGAGCGGTTCCACCAACGTTTTTTCAGTACCTATTTCGTAGTTGTCGATTATCGACTATTTACCTCCGTCATGTAAGTTTATTTGATAATATTTTTCTACCCTTTTTAACTTCCTAGCTGATCCTACAAGATTCTTTTATGTTTGCAAACCCATCATTGATTGCTGTTATGTATTATAATAGATCTTCGATCTCAATAAAATAATTTATACAATTCCAGTTCAACTTTAAGTCAGATGCAGACGTGTCTGTGAATGATCTTGAAGGGCTCTCGAAAACGTTGGCATGTACAGCTATCAGGATAGAAATCGACGACCAGAACTACAATCCACGGTGAGTGCATAGTAGAGTTGCAGACTTCCCGGCCGATGCACCATTTTTCCGTGGTTCAGCGTAGGTCAACGACCGTTCAGTGGTAATGGTTTATCATAGAAGAGCCGACGGCTCAGGGAAAGAGAGAGAGCGCGAGATAAGAGAAGGAGATCACTATCGGTTCAAGCCGATACAGCAGACTCTAGATCGGCAACCTAGACCCTCTTCCTGTCACATATTCTCGATAGTAGGGTGCAAAAGAGAGTCGAAAATCACGCATCTATCACATCAATATTTTACCCAATTCGCAATCAATCGCGTTTTCAGACTATTCGACGTTCTCAAGAACATAAAAATTGGCAAATACTTTTCTATTAATTGCAATGATATAATTATACGAAAGACAAGACTACTGGAGCTGCCTCCAGTGTCTTGCTTCAAAGTCAGATCAACCAATGTAAGCAATATCTCATCCTTTCTCCTCCCATCATCTCCATTCATTCACTTAATTATTTTCCGTTGCAGTTACAGTACAGGAAATTAGCATGATAGTGATCGTACAAACGTAGAAATCACAGCAAATCTTTTCGATTGCTCTTTGGAAGACATTTGTCTACACCTCATTCACCACTTTTGTGATTCGAATAATATGATTTCAGCCCCTCATAGTAGACGGACCGACACTTCTGGCCCTTCTGAAGAAGCAACGATCTCTGTTCATCGACGTTGAGGGATTACAAATATACTCAGACACACTCGTCGAAGCGAAAAGGGTGACTTATTCGTGTTTTTTTTCTTCAATTTTTCAAGTGCTCTACTTGACCGCTTGTAGTAATTTTCGAAAGGAATTCTTAAAACAACGGAAACCTAATCATTTCAGTTCATCGACGAGTCCGGTCACTACCTATCTGTGATTGTCGACGTTAAAGTTATTGAACAGACACTCAAATGTTTTGGCGTATTCAAAAAGGGTCGGGAACTAATCAGCAAGAATGAGGAGGCGAATGTAAGTAATGCTTCAATTATGGTTCATTTCGAGCACACTCTCGTCATTCGACTGGGGGCGAGTGAATGCGCGAAATGACGACGGTTCATATTTTGAGCTCTAATTATGCGTGTACTATCAGGGTTGGAGTGCACAAGTAACAAATTTTTTGCAGGTATTGATCGTTGACATCTACGAGGAGAAGTACCACAGAATTCAAATAGGCGAAACGGCTATTGCAATTCATTCGAAATACACGGAAGAATCGGCATGTCCGAGTGTACACATGGTCATTCACAGCAAATCGCTCACGAGAAATGAAGGCATTTGAGAATAATTGCATGATTTTGGTTTGATCCCCTTTTTATTTGATTGCGAGTTTTCAAGTGAAGCCCTTTTTTATCTTTGTTGGCAACAATAAAACTTCTTCTCAAATTTATAACACATTTTACACCGCAGAAAGTCTGTTGTTCGGTGGTAGAATGTTGATGGACGAGGCAGTTAGCGTCTGGAATAGATCAATTGTACTAAGAAAAGCAATTGAGTCTCGCGCCGGCGCCCTCTCAACGAGATTAACCGGCCAGAAAACATTGTGCTCTGCTGTCTCAAGTTGTCAACACTAGTTATCTTCTCTTTGTTCTCACCTCACTAGTCCCAACGAACAGTCCCACAATCATTCTTCGATAGGCGGGTGTGATCGTTAGTAGAATCAAACTGTGCACTGGCGAATGAAATAGGATGATGTAGGCGGACAACGCGCATGTGCCTGAAATATTGCGTTCATTGACGACAAGATATTTCCCGTTCATAACGGAGAATGTAGATCTTTTTTGGGAGTTAAATAGACTCACTAAAATTATCCAACCCGAAAGCGAGCGATCCGTAGTTGATGGAGAGCGGGATGCACAGGCATGCGGTAGGAACGATCAACTTGACAATTAGAGGTATTTGGGAAACCGAATAACGTATCCAAATAAGTTTACCTGAATGTACAAAGCCAGAACAGAGCGCTTGATCTTCTTTCTCGACGTTTCGCTTCTTTTGGATTCCTGGACATGGGGTTAATATGAGAATACAGAAACAGAAACCCATGTTGATTCACATACATTTTGATTGAGAAAGTGATAAATGTGTCCGAAGACTGCGTTGAAATAAACAGCAGCGAGAAGGAAGACCTAAAAAATAGTATTGCTCCAAGTTCATGGATTCTCTGAATAGTGCACTTTTATCCCATATCTTTCCATTCCCTCATCACTTTTGGACTATTCGATCATGTCGTGTACGCGTACAAGAAATGAGCTTTCGTAGCTATGAACTCACAACTGTGAATATTCTTCATCATCTTCATCTGTCCCGTACTCTGTGCGTACTACTCACCACTAGTGCCATTCCGCTCGCTACTCGGACCTGCCAGCCATTCTTAGTCGCCATATACTCACCACGTTTCTTGATCCATTGCAGGTCGATTGGAAACTGCAAAAAGATTACAGAAAAAAAATCTGTCCTCTCTATTCAAGTCAATTGAAACTGTGCAAGAGGAAAGATAGGCATAGAAGAGAAAATAAACATAATATTCTTACAGACGATAAAGCTGCATCTGACGCCGCCAGGTCCATCGGTGTCAAAGCGACGACGAGTAACAGCAAGAAACAGGACAGCCAGGCGACGATGCGAAATACGGTGTACGCTACCTGAATCGAGCAACATCGACCAGGCAATTTTTCCATTGAGTCTTCATTGCATTACCCTTTTCAACTAGACAGACACACGTTAAAGAAGGAGAGGCACGCATGCTGGCTCAATTATTATAAGCGAGCTGCGCGCGCCGATTTGCATGCGCCGTCTCTTCATTGCCCATCTCTCTCTCGCTCGTTGCCTGCACGATCAGGGGAGCTTGGCACACTGCTAATCTGCCATATCTCATTGTCAGTTCAAACGAAAATTGAAAACATGGGAGTTTCGAAAGTGTTATAGGGTGTTCGTGCCACGTCGTCTGACATAGAGAACTCACTTAGCCAGATATTCGTACCCCTCCCCCTTTAATGAATTTGAAGTTCTGCCCGTAGACTACAATGAGATGCTCACTCGGCCCATCTTGAGTCTGCTCGATTGATCAACGATAGTCTGGTGCTTGTGGAGAAAGCACAACACAAGCGACACTCCCATGAAGAGAGCAACGGTGATGTATGCTGCCTGAAAATGGAAACATTTTTGATTTATACATAGGTCTCTAGAATTGCAATAACGTGGCTGACCTTTAGAGTGTGTGTTCTGCATAATTCCAGGCAAAAATCAATGGAATTGATCGCGTTCTATCGAAGAAGTGCACTTGCTTCAGCTTACCATGAGAAGATCCATGCGTACTCCGGCGCGGCACAATGCACCTATGCAGTAGGCAGCCGGCAGCGGCAGCAGAGAGCGAGGATCGATGAGGATGTCATGGTTGAGATCGAAGAGGAAGGAGCAGATCTGATCGTATCCTTTGTTTGATTCCACTTGTATTACCAAGCCAAGTACTTGCGAAGATGCACGATATCGAGAAAAATGTTCGAAAAAAAATCTTGTTCACCTGTATGGCAAGGAGGTACAGTCGAATCGAGTGTTGACTTGGTGGTGTTTTCATTACGAGACAGTAGATTGCGATGAAATGAAGGATCAAAGCGAGTCCAAAGTGGCAATATTGTGCTACGAATATGAAGTGCTCGACTTCTAACGATAGGTAGTAATTCATCCTACGCTCTGTTATGAGGGTGCGGCGGGGATTTCTATGGCAGGTGTTGATAGTAACGCAATTCAATATTCAGCTGGCATGTAATTCATTATTAATATTTTATGACGTTGGCTGGATTCTAATCGACAATGATCTTGACAGTGATTTTTGGAAATGTTTATGAAGTCTATATCGATAGTACAGATCTGAGATGTAGTGATCCATCCTATGTTATGAAGGAACGATGGGTATGGCAGATGTTCCTCATACGTATAGTTCAAACAATCAGCAGGTGTGATGTGATGCATTGATAACCATCTTATCTTTCAACGGAGTGTCAAACGTATTTCTGTATCTTTTCTGACCGCAATCTCTCAACCAACTATTGAAAATGCGTTTTTCGACAGACGCTCAGGAATAATAGAGACGCACAAGTGCAAGCCGAGTCTATTTATATTGCACTCACACGCGTCTCATTTAGCGCGTTCATCATACATTCAACAAAATATTGTTGTCGGTGCTTTATCCTCTCATTGTCAGCTATCTGAATACTATTGAGCCATGCTACGGAAGAAGAAAGGGAAATCGAATTCGTCAAAGGTAACTCCGTCTATACGTCTATATAAAATACATCCTGTCATAAACAGGAATCCTCTGCAGAACTAAAGGATGGAAATGAAGAGCAGGTTGAGCATTTTACCATGTACCCATTTTCCAACTATTACTTTTTATAGATTGGAAAATTTTGTATGTTGATTTTGTAGAGTAATCTTTCACCCGAGCTTCCCGACGACTTATTACTGCTAATATTCGGACAGTCAACGATGGAGGAGCGAAATCCTCTTCAAACATCATGTAAACGATTCAGAGAAATAGATTTTGATCTTGGAAAGAGAATTGTTGACTCCATCTACGTGAACTGGGTCGGTAGAATCAATGGCCCTCGTTATATGATACATCAAACTATTGCAGTCAATGAACCATCACAGCATTAGTATTCGAGAAAAATGTCGACATTACGCTATCTATGGGGGCGTCGATTTTCTGAAGCCTCCACTGAGTCTAACGAATCACAATCTGAGGCTATTCAGAAAAGCCCATACAAAGACCTTGATGCTAATGGTTACTTTATATTTATATATTTATTTGTCTTTTTTTGTTAAATTTTCGCCCGATGTCTCTAAATCATCCTTTCACGTTTGAGCTGTATAGTAGGACCAATGGAGTAGATAAGACAAATGATTTTTTTGTTGCAGCTCAAAAGCCACTGCGAAGAAGCCGATATTGAAATTGCCTCGAAAATCCTGGAAAGCATAACGTTTGAGCGACTATACTCGGACTTTCATGTCCGGTCGGACTGTATGTGAGTGAATATACAAAAATTATCAGTTTAAATGCACATGTTAAGTGTTTTGAGCAGCTTTTTGCATGGCCGTAACATGGAAAATGTACGGTTCACGCTCGATTTTATTCATTCGAAAGATTTCGAAGTCGATGGTGCGAGACAACTTATAATGCAATTGCAAAAGCTTGACTTTCTGAACTTAGAAGTCAGGAGCGCCAATAGAAAACCCAAGAAATTTTTTCATCGAAAGTTCAACATTCTCAAAAAGGTATCAAACAGTTTACTGCAGTGTTTTCTCACAAGTTACAGATTTGGAAAGCACACTTGTGCTACGAAGGCAGCATTTTGGATGATGCAACACTCTTACACATCACTACACTTGCGAAAAGGGCATTAGTGCAAACCGGAAACGAATGCTCAGGGCATTCTCAATGCTTTTGAGGTAAGACCAGAAGAATCTTCATGAACGCCAATTCCTATTGTCGTTCTCACATTCATTCCCTTTCACATAAATGTAAATTTCGCAAAATTTACAGTTGATATGTCAGTCCACCATCGAGAAGAAACACATTACGTTTTTCGCCTCCAAAGCAGCAGTTGATGAGTAATTCGCCCTACCTGATTTGAGGTATTAAATATGAAAACCACTTTTTCAAAGTGGTTTTCTCTTTCAAAAATGTTTCGCATGAATATCGCTCACGCTAGAAATTGACTTTGGAGTACGGGAGTATTTATACTTGCGGCCACAATATTATCTTGTGTGATTACTATGTAATTATGCATGCCATGTTACGACTATAAGACAAAAATTAAAGTCACTTGCTAAGCGAGAGATCGAATTCAAGATTTTTTCAGGTTCGAAATCACTGCAGACGGGAAGGAAAGACGTTTGAAGGATTTGGCGACCCGATCTCTCATGACTGTTAAAGATAAACGATCCTGCTGCTGCGAAGTTGCTATGGGCAAGATGAATGAATGGGGATGGATGGTTTGGTATTGGAACTAGAGCACCTAATGGATAGGAGATAGGAGTATTCTCCATCACACCATCTATCTACAGAGCAATCTCTACTTTGTGTTTGTGCAGACAACTCGGATGTTTGGCTCATTTTCTCTTGAAGCTGCATTTGCGCTTACATTAAACTGTGTAAATGTTCACTTATTAGCTCTTGTAACGTCAAACCAAATTTCGCGTTGTTCTTGGTCACAATCAATAAAGTAAGAAATGCCCATAATGACCCCGTAAACAGAACTGGGGAGTGATATTAGAATGTACAACATACAAGATACAAGAAGCTGGTTAGCGAATTTTTAATATGGTGTACACATTTTTCGAAAATTCGGGAAGAGCGAGGGTGCTGAACATCGCGTCAAAACTCGTATTGCGTCATTGAGTGGCATAGTTTTCCCGATACCGTATGCAATCTTCGAAGTCTTTTGAGTCGGCGCCTCGCATGGACTGTAAGAAATAAAACGACGCATAAGTCATTTTCTCAAATACGCTCAATTCAAATTGTCATTCTTGTTCAAGTTAGCTGAACTTCAAATCCGCTCGATGTTCTCCTTGTTCGTACAACTCGCTTCACGCTTTTCGACGTTGCCAAAACCGATAGAGGACGATATGAAACCTCCAGAGGAAAATAAATCTTTTGATGAGGTATTAGATTTTGACACTAAGTTGTTGATTGTTACGCGCGTGACGAAATTTCGAACAAGCGAGGATGGCTTTTTTGTGCAATTACCATTTTTTAAATGTGATAATCAGTCCCGCCAAGCAGAGATAAACTCAATGTATTCTAGGACTCCCTGCTCGTTGAGCCCACTCAAACACGGTTGATGGACCTTCCTCCGGAGATTCTAACCATGATCGTAGAAGAACCGTGCATCGATTTGGAGGTGGTCCGGACAAGTTCTCGCAATGAGCCACCCTCATCCTTACAACTAGCCAATCACATGCAAAACAAAAGGCGCTTGTTTTAACCATTGCGTGATTTAGGATCGAAAGCACCTCCGCGCATCGTGCAAAGCCATGGAATCGATTGTGGCTGAGAGCGATTGGAAGACCGATTTCAAGGACGAGTTCAGCATGTATCCTGTAATTTTTGTTCTAGTTTTCTTAAGATCAAAATTCCATTTTTAAGGGCAAACTTTTTGATGCTCTGGTACCATTCGGAATGTCGATTTGCGTATCCGTGAGCGGTTCTGAAGAGCCAACGCTTCTGACGATACCCTACGAGCATGCTGTAGGCAGGCTCTTCCGGGTTGCGCATTTTAACTCAATCTTCATATCCTACGTATGTTGCTTTAATTCGTTGTTTTTTCCGTCGGTTCGTCGTTAGAAGAGTCGGTATTGCCGTATCCAGCTCAACTTCTTCCAGCTCAACTTCAAGCCCACGAAGTCAGGACAGTTCAACAAAATGATCGATGAACTATTGAAACTGTCAACGCGATTATCGTGTTATCAGCTTAGCATCGTTGCAAATCACGAAACTTATCATCCCAGGTACATTATTAGGGGGTTGGATTGATCATCCTTCCTGCCCACAATCATTCGCACATAATTCAAATAGAAAATATATTTCAGAATGTTCGATGTTATCAGAAATATTGAGAAGGTGAAGACGTTGGGATTAATCATCACTGATGCGCACTTTGACCCACAGTGTGCCCTGGACCTCCCACCACTCGACTCACTTCGACTGGACTGCCACAAAGTATGTGTGCTTGCGCTAGTGATGCCCAATCCCTAGTACGACGTTATTTTCAGTCAATCGTCGATGATCATGTCCTTCTGACTCTATTGTCCACTCACCGTTCCTTGTTCTTGGCTGACGGCCGCACCACAGTCTCAACGAAGACATTTCTGGATGCGAGAAAGGCACGCGAAACATTTTGATTCCAGACGGAATTTTAAACTAAAAAAAACAAATGAATAAGACACAATATTCCAGGTTGTCCTAGCCCATGGACATTCACTCTCGCTTCGATTGGGCTTGAATGCTGTGAAGAACCTTCTCAGCTCATTTAGAGTAGCACTGCAAACAAATACACTGACCTGCACAAATCCTGAGTTTTCGGTAATCTAAAATTTTCGATCTAAGTATAAAATTCGAACCTACTCATAGCATAAGAAAACAGTACTCTCAATAAGTCGGCTTCTTATTAGAAAGTCCATAATAACGTATCAAAAAATGTTGCAGGTGACTTCTAACAAAGAAATGTGGAAGACAAAGCACATTATAGAAATGGGTGATACAATTTGCACCTTCGATACCGACAACAAACAAGTCGCATCTAATGAAACTGTAACCTTGAACCTACAGAAGAAACACTAATCACTCATGCTAATCCACTTTCTACCCCTATCATTATTTTCAACTCATCTATTGGCTGCTTGTATACCATTAAATTTGAAAAGAATAAAATACTCAATCATCGACAAACAAATAATCTCAAGGACTGAATTTATTCCACTGGTCACTTCGACTTCCTTCATCTTTTCCCTATGCAGTAGCAAAGATCGCCCATTTATAATTAATAATTATAATTTCTGATTGATCTCGATCTTGGCTAATCACTGGCCTAGCAGTGATCTCCCGCAGGACGCAAGTGCCTTGATTAACGGGATAACCTTTACCTTTACCTTTTACCTCGATCTTGGAAAGATAATGGTTGACTCCATATTCGTGACCTAGGTAGGTAGAATGAATGTCCCTCGATATTCATTAAACTTTTGCAGTCCACAAACTTTCACACCATTAGTATTCGAGAAAAGGATAGAGACTACGGTATCATTGGAGGCGAAGAGAAAGGCGAAAAAAAATGTTTTCGCTTATCGAACCCTAATCTCCCCTCTTACAATCTGCTTCTGCTTCAATTTCCATTCTCTAATTGAAAATCGCACGACCGCTTTCTTATATCATTTCAACGCAGGCAATTCTCAAAGTGAGTGAAAAAATTGATTTTTATTCCTTTTTATTTGTGAAAACATTTTGAAATTCAAATACAGTGTGAATTTACGCTTTCAGGTTATTGCCACTACAGGCCATTCGCTCTGTCGACTACACTATTTTCACAATGTTCTAAACATTTTAATCATTCTTATTTCGAACTCCGTCATCCAATTGGCATTATCGTTCACTATTTCTTGCTCACAATCCCAGTATTTGGAGGACAGCGATGCCAGTAGGGAAATTTTTTGTAAACAAAGAAAACTTAAGAATGCTTAGACTCATTTGTCAAGCGCGTTGATCATTCACTCAGATATTGTTAGGTAAATCCTTGAGTCATGCTGCGACTATTCCAGAAAAAATTCTCATCAAATACGGAAAAGGTATCTTCATTTTGACTCATAAAAAAAGTTGAGCATTTTTGGTATGAATCATCTATTGCTATTCCAGAATAATTTAGATTTTGTTGCAGATTGATCCTATTCCCGAGCTTCCCTCCGATTTGTTATTGCTGATTTTCGATGAACTATCGAGCGATGAGCGATATTCTCTTCAAACATCTTGCAAACGATTTAGAGAACTTGATCTCGATCTTGGCAAACGTTCATTCGACTCGATAGTCGTCCGTTGGGTCAGTTTGTTCAATATCTGATGATGTTTGAAATCCGAGTTTACTGGCCACTGAGGCAAGAATATTTGTGTAAAAAGGTGACAATCAAAAAATTGAAAAAGATCGATACATTGCAGACCAAAAAACAACATCTGATAAGTGCATGTACCAACAAAGGTAAAGAATATCGTATCGACGGAAGTGGATGTGAAGGTTTATTTCGGGTTTCTCGTACGTCTTTGAGTCTAACGAATCACAATCTGAGGCTATTCAGAAGAGCCCGTGCGAATAATTTGACATTATCGGTGAATTGCACTTTTTAAAAACATCTTGCATATATCGCTGTATTGAAAACATATTATTCCAGTGCGATAGCAATTGCCCAGAAAACGATATCATAATTACCTCGAAAATTCTTCAGACCGCAACGGTTAAGCGTATCAACATAGTCTTCAATGGTTTACCCGACTTGAAGTGAGTATTTTTCAAAAGTAAAAAAATCAAAAATTGTTTAAGAGTTCTCACTACTTTCCTTTATGGACGCACAACGGAAAATGTTGTCTTTGTGATCACACTGACCGTTCCGTATATTTTGGCAGCCAATGACATAAATATAGCAAGAAATTTGTTGATGCAATTGCCAAAGCTCGATTATCTATATCTGCAGATGCAGTTCGAAATAGGCTTCGGGTTTCTCTCGAAGAGATATCTTATAAGAAAATGTGATTTTTTCCTAGCCGAGCACAACGCTGAGGTATTTTTCAAATGATTGTTGCTATTTTTCAAATGATTGATGCTATTTTTCAAATGATTGATGCTATTTTTCAACGTTACAGGACGTCGCTGTAATCAACAAAGCGCCAATTTTGGACGATGAAACACTGCTGAAAATTACTGAAATTTCGACGGGGGCAAACGTGGTGTTGGTCAGCGTTTGTACGGCACAAGGAATTCTAAATGCTTTTGAGGTATGCAAATTGTTTTCTTTTATAAATGAAGTATAGTACTGATAATTCAATATTGGCAATAAGAAACAAGAAAAGTTTTTGTAAGTGAAATATGTAGATAATACCGACTTGTGACAGTTCCGACAGCCAGCCTCCTTATGTGATTCGATTTAGATTGATTTACTTTTCCACTGCATTTATTACCCCTAACTTTTCAGCTAATTCGTCAGTCACAAAGCAAGAACAAATTCGTACAGTTCCATGCTCCGACATCAGAAATTAAAGCGCTGTTTGATATGCCTAATTTGAGGTACGAAAAGTTACAATTTACTGGTTACAATCTCTTGCAAATCTCTATCGAGACAATATAACGAACACGTTTTAAAATGGTTGTTTTCCCTCACTCCTGGTCGGGCACCTCACAAAAAAAATCGTGTAAAAGCAAGCAGAATCTGCCGCTTGAGTAAAGGCAAAAGTGTTAGGCGTTATCCTCGCAGGGCGGGCTAATGCACCTTTACCTTTACTTTGGTGAGAGATTGTTGAAGAGACTGATCATTTCAGTTTCAAAAGGAGAGTAAACCGCAATCACCATTTGACGGATCAAGCGACCCGGTCGCTGATTATTTTCGAACGACGAGTGAACTTTGGCGTATACGACTACTTTGAAGTGACGATGGGCAAGACGAATGATGAGGGAAATATGGCCTGGTTTGATAGAAGAAGAACGCGTGATGGTTGGTTGTGAGCTACTCTTTCGTTTTTATCTTCGAAAATTGTATTTTCTCGGTTATTCATTCGCAAAATAAACGTCATGGACGATTGTATTTCGTTTGTTCTTATGCCCTTCAATTATCTGACAGTATTAGAGGTCGAAAATTCGGATGAAGTAAGCGCACAACAGCCTAGGAAATACAATTTGTAATCCTTTTTTGCCTACGTTTTCCACATTTGCCTGTGGCGCGAGATCCCACTAAGCTTGCGCCACAGCGTGGAAATTACAGCAAATAGTACCTTACGGGGACCAAAAAAATCGAAAAGCATGAGCTAACTCTCAGTCTTGCATACTTTCTCTCACCGTCTAGCCAGATAGTTTGTATACAAAATTTGGAGAGCAGACATTGTAATCACAAGCATTTCTAATCTAGAGTTGCGAAACGTTAGCATTACCTTGGCACTAAGACTAGTCAGCTTGTCTGATATCCATTTTTGAGAAGTCACAATACCAGCTCATTGTTATAGTCGTCAACGGGTTCTAGTGGGCAATGTGGACGGCTGTCGATATATTCGATGCGTGCCAAACAATCCTCATTACACTCCTCCTAGTCATCACTATTCCCCTAGCGTCTTACGTCTATTTCAAACTTATCTTCTTCAAGTCGTTTGCCGAAAATTACATCTTCACTCTAATTGCTGTGAACGGGATTACGGTAAGTGGCAAGGGTTGCAGGTTCGGTTGATATTTGAACGATGCCAAACCCGTTATGAGCAGCTAGCGAATAATATTCAAATCGAAATGTTTTTCAAGAGTCTCCTAAACTGTCTGACCTATCTCTTTTTCATCCAGCTGACCTCCTACTTTTTCATGTATGATTTGTACAAGTTGATTGAACGGAATGGTCTGATTACAACTATGTGTGAGTTTAATGTTCAATATTTCGCTTGAATATTTATTCCTTCAGCATTGATCAATGCGCTGTTTGCCGGATTGAGTCTCAATACGGCTCTATTTGTTGCGCTAAACCGTGTGAAAAGATTGCTTTTTGCAAGCGTTAATGAGGTAAAATACTGTAGCGACGAAAATACGATTGTCAGAATGGTGAATCATAATTTCTTCATTTCACGTGATTCTGTGAGAAGTGAAGAAACATATTCTTTATCCTGACAATCAAATTCTAAAATAAGGTGGTGTATTCAGAGTGATTCGATATTCTTCATCGTCTCAATAGTTCTTTCCTTTCTGCTTTCACTTCCCGGCGTCCTTGACTTTTGCTTCTTCACTTCAGTTTCATACTATGAATGGATTTTCGAAGGAGCTCCAATAATGATCCCAGTTACTGTTAGTTCAAAAGAGGTAGGTAACCCAATTTATAAAACCCTTTTTTTATTTTCAGACACTTCTAACCATCTCTAATATCATTGCTGTCATAATAAGTATAATTACTCTCGTTGTTAACATTATTTTAGCTGTTATTATCGCGAAGCAAGGACAGTTCAACTCTGACATGAGGAAGTAAGTTTGTACTCGATGTTGAGACATTCTGCCCCGACAGAGAAGGGGGAGCACTTTACATACGCACTCGCTCCCTTTACATTAACCGACCTGCAAGGCCTGGGCGGGAGGAGCGACCGCTCTCCTCGCTCAGTGATTTGAATCGAGCGGGAATTTGCAGTTATTTCGTGTCGGGATTTTGGCGCGTAATTTGCATCCATTGTTCACCCTTATCTGGAGAGAACAATGGGGGTCAGAACGCTGTGCTGTAGTTTCAATGATTTCGCAATTAGGGCTGTCTGTGCAAAAACCGATTTTTTCACGTATTCTCTCATCGAGTAGGTGGGTGAGAGAGTACGCGAAATTACGATACACATTCTTTCTCGAATTAGAAATTGCTACCTTCAGACTCAATGCCGAAAGAGGATTGATAATAACTAGTGTAGTCGCCTACGTATTCTACATGCTGTACTTTATCAATAATGTGATAATATAAAAATTTATAAAAATATCTAAAATATATTATTTAGATCTTCGCCCGGTACTTGCGCGTTCATTTCAGTGCTAATGCCCAATTTCTGTTTCTAGGCATCGCCAGTGTCTCACCGTTTTGGTGAGCCCAGTTTTACATTCATCTTTATTTTCTATCGCGAACGAAGCAATTATTCTGAGTAGAATTGATTGACTACAGTGTGTTTTTCATTTTTAAATCAATTTTAATTTCCCGGTGTCTCATCGCATTCGCTCCCTCAATTCGCCGTTCGGTACTCCCATTCATTTCCGAGAAAACTCGTACAGTTCAAACAAACCTTAAAAATCAAAGCAGAACAATCTCTCATTAGAGTCACTGTCAGGTTTCTCATTAATCTCAATGTCGATATTTTTTGTATCACCGAATCTTGTTTTTGCATCTATACAATCACCATTTCGTTTGTAACAATCTCCGTAATGTAGAATGAAATGTATTTTCTTTCCTTTATTATCGATGCGATACTATCACATTTGAATTCTTTCGATACGAAAACGCAATTGAAGATACAATGCATAGAACTGAGAATAGAGATGGAGTATGGGAATAGTGTGATCTGAGACATATTGAATAGATGCTTATACGGAATGTAGAAAGTGAAGGGGGGATGGAAAATGCTGACAATATGCCGATTAAAACTACAAAATAAAGTGAACGGGAGGACGGAATGTTGGAAAATCAGTACGGGGTATGCACAATAAAAGAGCGAACGGAGATGCATTTCATAGCAGGCAAGGAATATGGATGAAGAATGTGGAAATGTACGGAAATGTGAAGTGGTGGGATGGCCGAGTGGTGTAAGGCGCCAGCGCTCATTCGAAGGGTACCGAGTTCAATCCCCCGCCGAGGCAGACCAAGCCTTGCTATCCCCCAGGGGTCGGCAAATTGGTAGTAACTTTGGTTACGAAAGTTAAACGTGCCCTAGAAGTCTGGCCAGCAAGGGATCACGCAGGCCTCGCCGTACCAGGCCTTACCTGTGTACCCCACCAGGCGTGGTTGTCTCATGACAACTGTAAAATCGCCTCGATTGTGGAAGCAACTTTAACTTTAACTTAACGGAAATGTGACTGTTGGGACAGGATGCGCACAACACACAATGAAGAATCACACGAAGTGAGGATATTCGAAGGATGGGAGAAAATATCTCCACTGACGATACAAAATGAGGATTTAATAGCTGAGAACAAAAATGAAAGGGGTCCCAGATATGTTTCATCCAGGAATTAAGAATGAGGCAATCATCTATGGGTGATAGACGGGACAGTCGGACAATAGGCAAATAGATGAGGCGTGAGGAACAAGGGAATCACATTGAAATTATGAAGAATTCATAATATTGATAGGTGAGCCAATAGTAGGAAATTCAAGAATATCTCAATGGAATGTAAGAAATTTACAAAAGTGAGGTTCAAAAAATATAAAATTGGAACGTGTGAACAATGTAGAAAAAGAATCACTTGGAATCACTACTGAGAAGGGACTTCAAGAAGGATGAGAATACTGCCTATAGAAATGAGACAAAGGAAACTATTTGATAGAACAATCAGATATAATGACATCTAGAAAAAAAATTACAATTGATGAGAGAGATAAAAAAAATTAAGCCTAGAGTGGTGAGAAGAAATTCGAGAAGGATTCGTGAAGAATTCAAGGAACAAAGGCATAAATTTGAGAGAAATATTGAATGTGGGAGGACAAAAATCAAGCAAGCACACAAGAAAAAATGGAGTAACAACACAAAGGTGAGAGGGAGAATAAAGGCAAGAAGAGAAAGAACAAGAAGAAAATGAATGAAGGATCCTCCCTTCTCAGTATCTCGGATGCGTGTGGTCCTCGCATCCACGAATGTGCTCCGTGTCGTCGGGAGTGTTGAGGTCTCTGAGAAGTGAAATTTAGATAATCGTGTAATTTTGCTTTTATTGGATCATGTCGTTGACAATAAAGCCACACATCCCCTACCAGGGGATATGCAGAACACCCCGGATATGTTTCATCCGTCGATCAAGAATGAAGCATACTTCTAGGAGTGATGGATGACCTGTCAGCCGATTCACAAAAAACCTAACAATAAATCTCCAACCTGTCAGCCATCACGATTCCAGTCGGGGTCTTGGTCTCCAATCTGAGTGCATCCGGGTCGAGAGCCTCCATCTCCTCAAGGGTGGCGAGGTGAGGGGCGACGCACTCCCAGACCTGAAGAATTGAAATAATTATTATCAGGAAATTTATTAGCTTCTAGGAAACGAAGTTATAGTATTTTCGTCGAATTTGTACGAGGCTAATTGCAATCAGAGTGAAGGAAATAATCTCACTTTGTTCTCACGAATGAGCTGGATCACTTCAGCGATCTCTGGCTGCATGAAGCGGTCACGATTGAGGGGACTGAAACAGGTCATTTTCATATCCCCTTGAACTTCCATGATTCCTTCCATTATAGTGACATTAATTATCAAAACAATCGGGTGAAAGTATGCAGCAGCTAGTATTGCTTAGCTTTCATTCGACATACTAAATTAGGGTCGGTTAGATTGCAGAAAACTCACGCGGACACGGTCCTCACGAGCTCATAGACCTTGTTGAGCGGGGCAGTGGAGATGAGCGGCTTGAGGAACTCCAGTCCCTGACAGGCAGCCAGGAGCTCCATGGCGAGCACTTGAATAGAGTCAGTTATCGATTTACTAGTATTTTTCGCGACCTAATCTGGAATACCGTATCTAAGCTATTGTGTTATCCTAATTAGGCAGCACATGGAACAGTCCCTGACAGACTGCGAGGAGTTAGTTATCGATTGATCATGAACTACCGTATTTTGCCAGGGTAACGTTAGTTGTCGATAGCCATTGAGCTCCCGTAAGCTAAAGATGTTAGAAAATCAGTCAACGATAGCCTCAACTACTGTATCCAATTACCGAACTCGCTTCGACGTGCTCGACAATGAAAAATGAGCTACCGTAATCTCAGATTAATTATTAAAAGTCAGTTGTCAATAGTCAAATACAGTACCCGCTTCCACATGTTCGATCACAGTCAGTGCCTTGCGCGCCGCGAACCCTCCCATGCTCACGTGGTCCTCCTGAGCGGATTATTGATTAGTGATTACGGTAATCATTGATTATCGATTTTCCGGTGCTTTTTAATATTGAATAGGAATTACGGTCGAAATTTTGGTGATCTATTTTGATTTACATGGAAGAAAACATCAGAAACTAAAATTTTAGCCTTCATAAGATCGCCAGCTGAAACATACTCGAACACCTTTATCGAAACGCATTAATCGAGCTTTTTTCTGTCTTCAGAGAGCAATTATGGGCCTATCAGAATGACAGTCTATTCTCACTCTCAGTGACAGAATCGGGATGCATTCTGACAGTGAAATTTTCCGATATACCGTATACCTGATTGCACGAGGTGGGGATCGAGTCGGCAGACGACGGATGGCACAGCACCTTGTTCTCCGAGACTGTAATCAAGAAATTATTATCAACCTGGGATGGATCTCTCTCCCCCCTCTGAATTCGATCGTCACGAATCAAATTATCGAATACGATAATAATAATAAAAAAGCTTGAATCGGGAGGGATACGAAAGCTAATATCGATGTAAACATAGCATACCGAGCGACGCAGCTGTTACTTGGATCATCATGAAGCCCGAGTTGAGACCGCCGTCAGGAGTGAGGAAGGTGGGCAGACCGGAGAGGTCCTGGAAGAAAGGAAAGATCAAAGATCAATCAAACTTGAAACCTGGCAAGCCGGAGCACTCAATACCTTTCGCTCTGTCACTAATCCTCTCACTTTTGTTAGATATTTTCCGCTCGGAAGCAAAGTTGATGCACATTTTCACATTTTGCCACGAACTGTTATTCCTGCCTCTCACCTTGTTCACCCGTCTCCTCACCGATCTCTTTACCATAGGTTCTCACCCTTTGACCCTTCTAATTCCAGCTAGCGTAGGCGTCCATCATTTTTTTCTAAGAAAAAACAGTCCCGAAACGCTATTTCTCACCTTGTTCACCAGTCTCTCCAGTCTTCTCTCGGACATCTGTGCCAGCTCGTGCGTGGCGATAGCGAGGAAGTCGAGGGCCTGACCATGGATATTATTCGTATTTTTCAAACATAAAAAGAGCTCAAATCAACCCCATTAAATTATTAGGTGCTATATTCCGCCTATGAAACACATCTAGAACATCATTGCGCGATGTCTCCCAAGTATCTTGAAACGCGTCGGAATCAAAAGATAGGGGGTTTATTTATTCTTAATAGCTCTTTTTGGGCGATATATCGTGAGTGGCGATAGCAAGGAAATAGAGGACCTGAAGAGATCTTTTTTTCAATGCTGGAACAGGCTATCAGCGAAACAATTTCGTTTCAATAGCTGTTATGTAACCGCTGAAACTCAATCCGATCTTGAAATGCCACGGGAATGAGAATTATAGGGAGAGAAAACTCTCTTCGAGAATAAGCTGGACCAAAAACGGAGATTTTTTCGAGTTCTACTAAAATGACTCCTCACCTTGGCCGGGTACTCGCCGTGGAAGTTAACCCCCTTAATATAGCCTCTTTCCATCTGCCTCCGACGTATACATATTATCGTTACTACTCACTGACAATGCATTCCCACAAATGTGCTGTGTATGAGTAGAAGCTCGTGCTCAAAAGGCTACTCACCTTTGCAGGGTACTCGCCGTGGAAGTTGCCACCCGAGATGATCTCCTCTCTGGAAAGGGCATGAGAAATTTGAGAAGAAAAAAGTGACAAGGAGGTCAAACCCTTGATTCAAATTAGTATTGGTTTTGGAAGACCCTAAAGTCAAGAATTGAAATTCTGATGCGCCCAAATCCTTCGTAGGGCGCTTGAAACATACGTTTCTCATACCGAATTGTGTGAAACCGTTTTTGCTTTCAAAATTTCTTGTCTTGAGGTTAGGATTCGGCCCGTATAATGGAGAGACAACTAATAATATTTCAATCGTATTATGAGACATACCTATCAGCGAACACGAGCGGGGGTAGTTTGTGGTCTAGTTCAATATTTTACTGATTCAACTATCCGAAAAAGCATCCCCATCGTATTTTTCAGTTTCCAACAAAATGTTGCATTAATTCATCATAGTTTTTCTTCAGAATTTACCTATCAGCGAACACGAGCGGATTATCCGTGGCCGAGTTCAGCTCCGTCGTGATGATGCTGCGACAGAAGGCGATCGTATCGTGGACGACACCGTGGACCTGCAGGAGGGAATACGGTAGGAGTACGGTAGGGTTGGATTACGGTAGGATACGTTATGATTATGGTAGTGGTACGGGAAGCCCTCTAATCGTGTCTAATGCCCTAAATCTTAGATACACTACGACAGAAGGCGAAAGAATCGTGGGCCTACGACGACCTACGGTAAGAAAGGGCATCGAGATTATGGGGGGCTGGGTTCTGAATCAATAGGGTTGGCTGGCTTGATTCCGTTTTAATACAGTGACAGTGATGGCGAAAAAATATTTATGATTTTTTATACTACCGTCAAGCAGTGCACTACAACTTTGGCATTCATAATTGCATTATATCAGTGCTTTTATCCAGATTTTCGGTACAGCAAAATTAGACTCTCCAGTTTTTCATGGATTATGATAGCACTAGGTACCCTACATCGATTTCTATTATTATCATGACCTGATTTTTCGAGTTTGCATAATTGCATGTGCTCAAAGTTTGATGGTTTTTGCACTTTCATGGGTGTAACTGAGTGGAAAGTGATCCGATTGCCTTGAAAATTGGAGACTAGGCTAATATGGACACGCTGAACACGCTCATGATGTTTGTTCATGCATACTTTGAGTTTCATTTTTTTCATGAATCTTTGGCATGGATTATCTCAAAAACGAAGCCGAACATCTCGCTGAATTTTCGATATGTTGTAGTCCTTGATGAGAGCTATCGATCTGTTATTTTGATGTTCCATATTTAGGGGGGCTACATACTTTTATCGCTAGAAAACAGAAACGTTGTTTTAACAAAATCCTTCTCATTTCACGCCATTTTGCTCTCCCGAGCGGTGCGAATGTCTTGAAACACATTCCATTTCACTCATTCCGTCTCATTCCGTCTCATTCGGCGCCGCGCTAGTACGGAGAGTGGTGTGAAATGAGGGGTTTTCTTTGAAATAGAGTTTCTGTTTTCTAGCGATAACAGTATATAGCCCCCCTAAATATAGAACATCAAAATAACAGATCGATAGCTCTCATCAAGGACTACAACATATCGAAAATTCAGCGAGGTGTTTGGCTTCGTTTTTGAGATAATCCATGCCAAAGATTCATGAAAAAATGAAACTCAAAGTATGCATGAACAAACATCATGAGCGTGTTCAGCGTGTCCATATTAGCCTAGTCTCCAATTTTCAAGGCAATCGGATCACTTTCCACTCAGTTACACCCATGAAAGTGCAAAAACCATCAAACTTTGAGCACATGCAATTATGCAAACTCGAAAAACAATAATAGAAATCGATGTAGGGTACCTAGAGCTGTCATAATCCATGAAAAAACTGGAGGGTCTAATTTTGCTGTACCGCTAGGGATGCGATTCTTAGGCGAACGCACTGATATCAGCAGTGAAACACATATGTTTAGTTCTTTTTTTTCGAAAATTGAATTTGAAAATGAACCTGCGGCACGCATCTCAGCGTGTACGCGTCCTGTACGCGGTTGCAGTTGCGATGAGACTCTGAAATATGATGAGCGATCTTTGATCTTTGATCTCCAGGACTGTATCTATATTTTACCGGCAATCTGCGATGGGTTCGCTTCCGAGTGGAGCAGTGCTCTGAGTCGTCCCGCAGTCTCAATCTGGCCCTTGTGCGGGCGAATGCGGTGGATGTCTGAAAGATGTTTGGTTTTGTACGGCAGTCATTTAGGAAATGCATAGGGGGATGGGGTCTGAAAGTATTCATAATAGCCCCATTTTCTCTATAAATAAAACAGATTCGATCTGTCCCTTGTGAGGGCGGATGCGGTGGATGTCTGACGAAGTGGAATCGGTGATTTTTAAGGAATTGGAAACTGCCGATGAAAATAGATTTTTACTGTCTTTGCGCTGCCGCAGATGTCTGAGGAGTTATATTTTTTACTACGGAACCCAGATGTAACTATAAATGTTACTCAACAAGTCTTTTCTCCTATCTATGAAACACACTTAGCACATTTCCTGTCTGAACCGTTGTCCTCATCAGTACAGGTCATTACTATGCCGTAAATGTTCTTCTCGTAACGATTGAACCAGTAAAATTGATTTTCGAGGAAGTTCTCGCAGTACAGATCAGCCGACCTCGATCGTAAAGTCAACTGCGCAATTTACGATTGGAGGAATTTTATCTCCGTCACTGCGCGCAATTTCGCCATTCGATCGTGCGCTCTTCGTTGAAATGAGTTTCAAAACAATTTTAAGACCCGCTGGGATAAAGATTTTCTGATCATGAGCAATTCCACGCTTCAAACTACCCCTAAATTGATTTTACTTGCGATGAAAGGCGAAAGGCAAAGATCAGACATCAGAGAGTTTGTACGCGCTGTTTGTTCCTTCAGCTAGAGAACGGAAAGTAGAGATTTACTAATGTCTCTATACCACCATTCAATCAGTTGGATGGTAAGATTTGTCTCTACAAAAGGGAGGCCTATTCAATATCAATTTTTGATTTTGAAAAACAACAGACTAAAGACCAAAGACCAAAGATCATCCATACCCGGATCGTAAGCTCTGCTCGTGCCCTTCAGTACATCCAGAGAGAGCGCAGCGATGACGTCGGCTTGCAGGGCAATGTTTGTGGCTCGTTCGATGGCTAGAAGAATTGTGATTAGAGATCAGAGATCAAAGATCAATTTCGCGGCTCAGCAAAAAAACGGAACGTCTATGGGTGAAGAAGAATGGTTCGAAAGATAGTGAATAATGAGTGAAAAACTACAAACTTGAAGTTGCTTTTGGCTTGAAAATATTTGTAGAAACTATTACGCAGATCTATCGAAATCTCTAGCGCCTTTAAAAAGATGAAGATACTGTGAAGTATATCCCGTATCTCAATTTTTTATGGTTTTCAAAAAGTGAAAAAAAATAAAAAATAAATTTAAAAAATAAATAAATAAATAAAAATAGAAAATCGCTCACCAAGTGCACCCAGTGCCGTGACCATCTGTGTGCCGTTGATGAGGGCGAGGCCTTCCTGGAAATTATTATGAAATTTATTATTTGAAATCTGAATTCTGCATCGAAAATGGATTCCGAATGGCAGTGATTGAAGCAACATGGGAAGTTAATTTTGAAGTAGATGTCGATGTGCCATCAATCCTAGTAGCCATCAAAATTCAGCTGAAGAAGAAACTGTGAAACACATCCCACATATTCCAATTCATAGGTATTGTTTCTGAAACCCTTTTCTACGCCTTTCTGAAAAGATGAAAAGACCTGTATCCTCCTGCAGGCCCATTACCTTGATGTCAGGAGAATTTTAAATAGATGCAAATTAACCTTGGGTCCGAGCTTCATCGGTTGCAGGTTGTTCTTCTTGAGCACGACCGCGGCGTCGTCCCAACTGGAAGAGGGAGGTTACGGTAGGCTATGGATCATTGATTTTATTCGCACTACCCTAACCCAAATGGAAGATGAGGGTACGATAGCGAAAGTTGGAAGAGGGAAGGTACGATACCGTATTGATTGATTGTTTTTTATCGACGTAACAACTGGAAGAGGAAGAGATTATGGTAGGTGTCGAAGGTATCTAAGGGAATTTTACGGTTGTGTTCTTGTGGTGGCCGGGTACGTTTCAAGCGCTGGTGATATTCAGTTAGATCTTTGAGTTCCTCGATCTCGAGTAGGAATCACTGAGAATCTCCCAAAATCAATAACAGAGCTCGAAATGCGTTTTCAATACGATCAATTTTCCAAGGTCGAGAGGCGCAGAATGAAGAAATAATGAATAAAATCTGTACTTCGAACTCGACTCATCCAACATGGCCAAATACAAGAGTTCTACGAGATAATCACCGTGATTGATCGAGGATGGACAATTCTTACCCCGTAACCGGCGACCACATCCTTCCCTCTCCCAGCAGGCCGAGAGCCAGATGGGCGAGCGGTGCGAGGTCGCCCGAGCACCCGACCGTGCCTTGCTGAGGGACATACGAGACACAGAATGCTGCAAATAATTGTTTTTGAAAAGTTTCGGAGAATATCGTCTCAAATGCTCCGCTATTTCTAAAAGGCTCGTAGAATAGATAGATAATAGATCGTAGAATAGATAAGTGTCGTAAATGGTAAAGAGTTTTAGTTATGTTTCACTGCCTTGCGATAAGCACTAGCTCCGTCACTTTTTGATGGTGACATAGCTCGTCTTCTACTCAACAAAAAATATTTTTATTCAAGCATTTATTTCAAGAAAGTTGTTATAAAGGGAACAACAAACCATTGAAAGCAGAAATCATCTTCTTGATGTTCTCCACAGAGATGCCAGAGTGGCCTTTGGCCAAGATGTTGATGCTAAACGGGAGATTAGTGCCATGGAAGTATTATCCTTGCCCCAGCACCAAAGTGCGGTTGTCGGCCCGCACGTTATCCCAAACCCCGGTAATGCATGATCCCAGATGTACGGTTTCGGCACTAACCGAAGTGCGAGCAGCATTCTTGCCCTCGGGGGCGCAAGTGGCTGCCCGTAGCCGGCCGCGTGCGACCGGATGAGATTGAGCTGCAGTTGCCTGAACGGCAATTTTTTTTCTCCATCAGACGGATTATACTGTGTCGCAGCGTAGCAGTAAGACTAGGCGTGGGGGATATTACTTGTCTCTCACTCAGTCATGGTTACAATAGTTCTCGTTCTAGATTTCCAGCTGTTTTTGGTTTTGATAGCAATTAGGGATGGCTAAACAGAATTTATAACGGAATGATGAAATGATTTCCCTCCTCATTCTTCCAATTCACTTATTCTGTAATCGGTGTCTCTCCAATTCATTTTTTCCGAATCATTACAGAATTCTGAAATTTATGTGCAATCGATGAAACCTATGCGAAACAACGAAAGATTCATTCAAAAGATTCACACCGCGCCTCGCTCAGCGATTTCGGAAGAATGATCATTCCAGAAATTCTGGAATGATTTTTCATTCCGCATAGAAAATGAGGAGAGCACTCTCCATTACGGAATGAATGAAATGAAGGGAAGGGGATTGCATTATTCCGTTTTCCGTTTAGCCATCCCTAATAGCAATTGAGAAGCACGGTGCCATTAGAAACTAATAGGTCTGCAATCATATGATAACCAGGTGAAACTTTGAAATCGCCGACCGAAATATTCAAAAAAAATTCAAACAAATAACTCACTCCAGCTGATCCTTGTCGATTCTCACATTGGCGAACGTTCCGAAGCCGGTTGTGATACCGTACACGGCTGAAATATGTTATTTTGTTTATTTGTTGCCCAATTCCGTCTATTCTGGTCTATTATGATTTGCTTAGCTATTCTTCACTACTTTATTCCCCACGATGAAACTCTGTATTACTTTGTATCGATCCCCGAAATATCTCATCAAGCTAGTCCCAATATTATTGTTATTCTTACAGCCCCTTCCCTCGCAATCACGCGAACAAGGTCACGATCGTAACGTTTAATGTTAGTTCGTTGAGTAAACGTTATGACTGCTCGTTTTTATCGCTACCACGCACGCGCGTCGCTCAAGGTAGCCAGTTCGTCAACTTTTTGGCGGTACCCGAGAGAGACGACTTTTAGTGCCTCCCTCGTGACTGCTCGAACTCTTGATCTTCAGCAAGTACTATTTTTAGATAAAACACACTCGTGATCGCAACCTTTTTTTTTCAAAGACATAATGTAAGCCCTATCATTCGATATATAGAAGAAGTGATCACTTTATGAAGCATATTTCAACTGATTCGCGTTCCTGACACTGTGTAGCACATTCAACGGATTGACATTGGAATTAGAGCACTCAGAATTTGAATCCCCTTTCATCTTGGTGGTTTTTTTTCATTATTGGGTGGTGAATAAGTGCGATTATTTTTTTATCAAGTGGGGGGAAATTTATCAAGTCATGCTCACTCTTGTGCTCGGAGGCGATTCTCTCCAGCAGCTCCCTTCCCCTTCTGATGTGGTCCTCGGCCTCGATAGAGAGCTGAAGAGATGGTCAGAGATCAAAGATCAACCTCGACAAAAGATCAAAGATCAGCGTACCTGCAGGATGACCTCGCCGCGCTCGCATCTGACCAGGTCCGAGGGTTGCAGGGACTGCAATTGGGCGATTTTTATCGAAGAAGTTTATGAGAAATTGGACTGTGTTTGATTCATAGGGCGTCGTATGAGAACCTACTGAATGAGATCCGACAAATATTCTTCCATTTGTGGTGCTTATAACACCCTGATAAAATATTGCGACTTTTAAGCAAAAAATATGATTGTCATCCGACCTAGTACCGGCTACAGTACTGCATCGCATTATTTTTTACAAATATCCACCCACCTCTCCATCCAGAATCAGTATCGTCGTGGGCTTCTTGCCCACGCCCGCGCGTCGCTCGGGCTCCTCGTACTCGAAGGTGATTCTGAAATACATAGATAGATCAAAGATCACCCTAGTCAAGGACTATGATATTTAGATAGTTCTAGGCTTAGTCCTAAGCGCGCCGAAGGTGATGCTGAAACGGAAATTGCTGAGGTGTTAATGCGTGCTAGAAGTGCCGGGTTCCTCGTACTCTAAGATGATGTTTAAAAAAAATATTTTGAGATATTAATGCGTTCTAGGCGCGCGGGGTAACTATAAGTCGATGGTGATGCTGGAAAGGCGCTCTAATGTAAGAATACTTATTGTTAGAGAATTCCAAATCCGAAAACGAAAATGCTAGATTTGTCTATGACTTATTGGGAAATGGAAAGCGCTCGCATATTAGTTTTCCAATATCGCATCGCATGATCGTAACTGCATGAAACACAACCGAAACGATCCTGATCGCCAGAAAGGCGAACCACCGATTTGGATGTGTTTCAACAGCACATAATTACATCCTTCACATTCTTGAGTTGATTTATCACAATGATCTACCCGAAACAAAATTATTATCACTCCGCCCTATGTAAACATCTGCCGATGTAATCGTCAGCAGTGTTCCCTCACCGTTTGCCCTCCTTCCTCTTGATCTTCTCCCTCAGCTCTGCCAGTCGCTCCTCTTCCGAGGGTTCCTGATCTTCGTCGAGAGGGTTCAGGACTGGAAGGGTGAGAGATGATCTACGATCGATAATCTTTGATCTCTGCATTATTCCTTTGGCAAGGTGGTGCAAAACCAACTTCCGCATCTTCCTTTTAGCGACCATCGTAACCTCAAAAAGTAGAACTAACGCAGTTGGATGAACTCGTTCTCCTTCAGAATATCCCCGCAGGCATCGTCCGGGTCCAGCAGGGAGTTGCCGATCACACGACGGATCTGAGATAGAGTATAAAGACTAATTGATTTGTATTCATGCTTTTGGTTTCTGCTAATCGCTTTCTACTACATACTTCGCATTGTCAGTCTTGTTGAAGGGTCCAAATACACCCGTCCTATGCTATGTTGTGAACAAAACTATTTCGTCCGGATACGGTATCGAGTTTTTCGTGACACGATCACGCTATGGTACCTCCTTGAACTGCTTCTCCTTCATGTCAAAGCGATCGAAGACTGAAGGCTTCAGCTTGAGCAGTTTGCCAATCGAGCGACGAGCGACCTTTCAAAGTAATTAATATTTTTATTTATTCCAACGGTTCGACCATTGCAAGCGTTCTGTGACGACATTACATCTTCGTGAAACACATTCAACATTTGACGCGGAATCAAAGTGAAGAAGCGCAATTTCGATTCCGTTTCACATTCCTAATATCTCAACTGGTGATGTGCGAAACGCGTTATAGAGAAGAGGTCTGTGAAAAATATTTAAAAAACGATAGAGGTCTAATTGTAGAGATCAAAGATCAAATATCGGAGGTCAAAGATCAAACCTCGCCGATGGAGTCGGCCTCATCGCACGCGACGCTGATGCACTCGACACCGACGTGAATCTGCAGACGCATCTTGGATGGTAGAAGAGTGGATGATGGGTATACTGTAATGGGGAGATCAGTGACTGGAAAGTACTGTGGCCCGGCAAATGAGGATGTAATGATTCTGCAATAGATCAATGTAAAGAATTTCGCATCTTGGATGGGTAAGTAGAGTGGATGATGGGTATACTGTAATGGGGATATCGATATTCCTTAGAGGGATACATTGCACAATTGATAATTGACGAGATGGCACTGTAGTATGGCGGTGGCTAAAGTATTGATGAATGAACTAGATGGCTGATGAAGAATGATGGGTGGGGTGAATACTGTAACAACCTAATATTAGGGATTACGGTAGCTCTCCCATCTCACCACCGAACACAGCTGACAGTGCTGTACTGATACGGAAGGGGGAGGGCTATCTTTGCCTCCCCTCCCGTCCCTCCTACCGTAACTCGCTCTCACGGTCTAGACCCTCCGTCTTTAAAGTGATCTCTAATGTCGTCTGTCTCTCCTCGATTTCCCTTATCTCTCGCCCTGTCTCTAACCTGCGCGCTCCCCTTTTACGGTACCTACTCTCCCACGCGCGTGCACTCGCGAAATTGGGAGCGATATGTTCTCGTCTCTTCATTTGACCTTATCTCTTGTCAGTCAGATCGAATTTAGTGGCTCTCTTAAAAACCTTCTCGATCTCACGTGATATCTTTCCTTGTCTGCAAATGTCCCCGACGAAATTGACCATCCACCATAAAACAACGGCAGTAACTGGCGGACAGAGACAACGTTATTTCAGGTGAGATGAGAGAGAGCCGGTTCGAGAAACTTCCGCGGGGAAAGGATAGGGTGGAAACAAATTGGTCTGGCAAGAGGGCATGGGTTGAAGCATAAAGAGAATGCTCTTAAGGTTTCGCATGAGCTCAGATTTTGCCTTCCTTTTCCAACTATCGAAGAAATTCGCACGTGCAGATCAGAGAAACAAATTGGTCTAGCGATCATAATGATCATTCAGAAAGCATTTGAAAATGCCGAAGTGCAATTACTACCGGTTTATTGCGTGAAATATCCGAGAAGTTTGTGCGCAATTTATTCATGTTTTGATTGGTCTGGGCGCGCATGCAATTAGCATGGAAACTGTTTCCGGGATCAGAAAAAGTTCGAAGAATTTGAACAGTGAAAACGCTGAAAGTAAAGAGAAGGGTTTCGACGTAATGTTCATATCGCGATCCGTGCTTTCTAACGTCAGATAGCTATGAAAAAATGCAAGCGCCGAGCAATTTCGCTAGCAAGGATCCATGCGAAATGAAGAGAGACGAGAGAGCATTACGGCTATACCGGGGTTATAGCCGTGATTAAGCGCCCTTATCAAAGCGCGCCTACCTCGAAATGTTGGGGATAAAAGAGCACCGCGCCGAACCGTTGCCGAACTTTTTGTTCCTTTCCATGGTAATCCACCCCAGAAAAAACCGCGCGAAAATCATTTTTGAGAATGCGCCATTCTTCACAGGATATCTGGTGATGCTTGCGCATGAAAGCGCGCCGCCCGCACGGTTCTAGGTGTGAGTTTTTGTGTTCCGGAGCGGAGTAAAGCGCTTATCGCTGGGTCTTATCGATAGTAATTCAGAAAATGAAGAACCTTTCTAGCTCGAAAAGGCGCGGTTCTTACTACGACTAATTATACATCCTCCAGCGGGTGTGTGTCAAGCCTACAAGAGCTCGGCTAACAAATGAAGCGATTGCTATCACGTTGATAAGCAACGCGGTATGTCACAAATAGGAAATGGGAGGTCGAGAGCAACTACTGCTCGCAAGCCCAACTTAAATAGGGCAGTTTACGGTGGGATGTAAATGTGCCCAAAATGGGTAGGTGTTCACAATCTAGAGCGCGTTCCATCCCTCTTTCGTTGCTGCACTTTTTGCCATTCCCAGGCAGTTTCGATGAGATCTTTCGATCAGATCTATCCCCACTCTTTTAGCGCAATATGGGTTGCCGTCTCTTCATTTCACATACTCTCTCACCTCTCGGGCCGATGAGATAGTGTGAAGAATGAAGAGACGGCGATATTGCGCACTCTTTGCGTCTCTGCGCTCTCTCGATTCTCCATGATCTATCGTCTGCTCTGCCCTCGAGAGATAACGACGAATGAAGAAACGACTAGATCTTTGAGCGATTGCGCAGTCGTTTTTGCAATACGGCGTGAGAGGTTAATCGGCGCTCGTAAAAGGATACCACTTGCCCAGATCACGCTGGGCTATTATCCTTTGTGCCTCAAAATGTTAAAAAAATCATGATCGGTCGAGCTTTGGAGTGTCCTTTGGAACGATGAAAAAGTTTGATCAATGCATCTCGACCATGAAAAAATGAATGCATTTTATAGACTTCACACGATTTTGAAAAGCTTTTTATTTCGGAGAATATAAAGAGCCTTGAATGCTCTATTCGAAGTTTTCAATGAAAGATGATGCAAATTCGACAGTGGCTGATCCGTTTTTTGCTCCACGCGGAGTGTAGTGGAGGAAGGGTTAATCGGCGTTCGTAAATGGTAAATGATCACGCTGACGCAAGTGAGCTATTATCCTCCTTTTCGGCAGAGTTGGTGCCCCTGAAACGAAGAAAAATTTAGGTAGATAGCATGCAGGATGAAGACAAGAAGAGATCGAGAACGAATTGTTCAGCGATTTTCATCGAAATAAGGATGTCTTCGATGCCTCCGTAAAAGACAAATACCCACCCCATTTTTCGAGTTAGGTACGAGCAGTAAAGAATTGGATTGTGTGGATTATCGAGATAAATTCCAGTAGCTCAATTTCGACGAAATGCGGTGCAATGCTCTGTAAACGTTCGTCATGCTAACATCAATTCGAGTAATAGGCCCATAACATGGCCTGTCGAGTTCATGGTAGATCTGTGATCTACGTATTTTTGAACTCGCAAACACTGTAAAACATCAACGATCTTGGCCGAATTACGCAGGCACTTTTCAACGAAATGCACAGAAGTTCTCATCTAGTGCCCCATAAAGCTTTTTGGTCATTTGAACACAGCAGCATGGCTCTCAAGTTTTTGCAGATTGGGAAAGCGACCCTAAAACGTGAGCAATAGGGTTTTGGAGTTTGTGATTTTAATGGTAATGCAGTTGACTCAATGACATTCCTTCTGATCACGTCCTGAGTTACGGTGTAATGAAAATGTTTGAAAGAACTATGATTGGGTGATGATCTGCGAAGTTCAATCTCTCAGAATTTTCCTATCTTTTTTACAGCTCCTGTCCTCAATTTTATCCGTGCTGATTCTTGGCCTCAAGTACAATTTCATTGCTGTAGTTCCTTAAAGAGCCATTCAAAGTACCATAAAACTCAGCTGACTCGATCAAGTTCTCAAATTTAACTATTCTTTGGCCTATTCGTCATTTCTCTGCCCTTCCTCTGTCCTTTCTCATCCAAATTCCTCATTTACAGCCGCCTTTTAGTGCCCCTTGCGTTTCACGTGGTGTGTCATCTGGGTGCGGCTCTCGGTGCCGACTCATGGCCGACATTTGTAGTGGTGTGTCATTTGTGCAACTCTCGGGCCGACGTTTATTTTACTGCTACACCAAAAGTGTGTACAACGATGAAAACGATTCGAACGGATGAAGGGGGACGATGAAATACATAAGGGACCTGGGGAAGGGGGAGCCTAGTCGATCGATACACACGAGATAAAGTGATTGCAGAGAGCATGGAAATATGAAACGATCGGAACGGTTAAAAATTGTTGTATTGGGTTATGAATACAGATGACCAGAGAGAGAAATCTACATTGGGCGGGTGAATCTGAATTTAAAATTGTAATTTTGAGACTACTGATATCTGATAGGTGGGGTTACCTAGTTACTGTATAGAAGGGACAGAATCGGAATTGGGTGGGGATCTGTTTCAATACAACTGTAAAGTGGAGCGAATCCAATGGGCTACTTACTAGGGAAATATAAAAATCACTGCTGATGCTAGACATTGATGGGTTTCTCTAAAAATAAATAAATTAGGCATTCCTGCCGCAAAGATGGCGTCCAAAAGTTTCAAATTTTCGCTCGGAAACTGAACCGAAAAATCGAGTTCAGTAAGGGGGGGGGGGACTCTGCGGTGGGGAAGGAAGACTTTACAACAGTTTGGTGATATCGAAATAGCAGCGAGAGACTAGGGGAGGAAACGATAAAGGATAGACGGATAGATGGACAAGAGCATAACCTTGGGTTTCGAAACTCATCAAAGATCGTCGAGAGAAAAAAACGGTGAAAACTCGCATCAAAATCGAGAGAGGATTACGGTAATGAGGGACAGAGGGGAGGTACGGTAGTGCAACTAGGGAAAGTATTGATTACGGATCTGAGAAGGAAAGAAAAGTGATATAAGATCAGAAAAAAGTGGATAGGAAGTGTATACAGATGGATGGGGGCAAAAACATGCAAATTCATTAGGAAAGGGTGGGAAGGTGCTTGAAAGAAACTGACTGGGTGAGGACAGAAGAGGATAAAACTTGGGTGAGGGGGCGTAAAAGACGGTTACTGTATCCAGGGTCGGTTACGGTAGCCATGGGGGTGGCTAGACGATTTACTAGAAAAAAACGCACACACACACGGACACACGCTCGCCCGCACACCTACTGCCGATAGCGGCTGAGGGGGCGGAGCTTGAAAACTTTCTATGGTTAGTGGGGGGAGGGGGCGGAATCTCGGGGCGATCCGCGGAACGCGTTAATGGATGGTCGCGGGGCGCCAGCAGGGCCGGTTGAGGCGCGAGTCCGTGTCGCGGAGGCCGTACTTGGTGCGCGCGGGTGCAGAGTCGCCCTGTAAAGTTAATAATTAAACTATTAGAAATTAAATAACTCATAACTTTCATAGAACTTCTGTGACATGAAGACTGGTGTGTTATTGTGGTATTCTTTCAACGTTCGTTTCCGCTCTTTTGAAAAGCAATTCTACCCGGAAACAAGTAGCACTAGTGCGGCAACAATGCGCCTTGTACATCTAATGAAAATTGTTCAGACATTTTTTTTCTCAATTCATTCGGACAGAAGACTGAATCTGCTGATAGCGCAACTAGTAATAAGTAGCGAATAGGGAGTCCAGAAGAGGCATGACATTATTTTATTTTTTAAGCCTTGAAAACGCAGACGGAATCACTTGCCCATGACCGTCACCAAATAAGATACAATTGTGCTGCTAAAGTGCACCTTCTCACATAGACGTTTCAGCTGCGTGCATAAGGCAAAAATGAAACACCAGGAACACTTGAACTATAAAAATAAAATCAGTCATCGATACCAATCTACCGTATCCCCCCCTACCGTACCTCGACGCTCGATCCACTGCCCGTGTCGCTCGTGTTCTCGTCGAGGGTCAAGAAGGCGCCGCGTCCGAGTCTGCAAAGTTAATCAATCAATATTGTGGCCTACCGTTATCTCACAAACACAAAATCAATAAGCTCGATCTATCGTGGCAGCTATTTTAAAATAGTGATAAGTATCAATACTCTTATCTTACCACACTTAGCATTGGCTTGCAATTACTACCGTAATCACAAATCAAATAAAGTCAGTCCTCGATACCATTCTACCGTACTCCCCTACCGTACCTCTCGCACGAGCGGAACTCCCCTCTAGTAAGAAAGTCAGTCCTCTATCCAGGTCTACCGTACCCCTCCCCCCCCCCCTACTCTTTCTATACGCCCCTCATACAGTCGTATTCATCAATCAGCACCCCCCCCCCTACCGTACCTCTCGCAGGTGCAGCACTCGCAGCGCTCGTTCGAGTCGCCGAAGAAGTGCTCGCCGTAGAAGCAGGTGATCTCGTCGCCCGGCCGCAGGTCCTTCAGCGCCTGAGAAATAAATAGATAAGATTGCCGTAATCGATTATTGATTTTCGATTATAAATCAGTTGCGGCGCCTGCTAATCGATGAAAAATCAGTTGGCGATAGTAAATTGGATACGGTAACGAATTATCGATTAGCCGAAATCGAAATAAAACTTTCAATATGTTTTAGTTGTTTGGTAATGTATCAGAAGAATAAATTGAAATTGTGTTCTAACAACAAATACATAGCATCTTTGAAACGCAAGAGCTGCATGCTAGAATTGGAATGTGCAGTGCAATTGGCGATTATTGATTGGATACTGTAATAGTGATGAGCACGACGTCGGATATCGGAACATACCCCCGATTTTGATGAGCCTATAACCCCTTATTTCGGAAGCGAACCCCGCGATTTTAAACAAGTTTCTTGCCGAACCCCCGTTTTTGTTCAATTGTCCGGGGATGGTGCTCATCACTGATACTGCAACCGATTTTCCTTTTGCAAATGTTAAAAATAGAGATGAAGGATTTACTAAAATAATATTCCAGAGCAGCAGCTACGTAATCTCAATGAAACACGAATCGAAGCGGGTGATTTGAATTTTAAGATAGCTAATCGCCGCGGTTCTTCCGTTCTGGAATTTGCACTACAGTATCCCCTCCCATCGGTATTAGTCAGTTATCGATTGGTTTCTACCGCAGCTACCGTATACCCTAACTACCGTAATCCACTTACGATAATCGCTGCGGTTCTTCCGTTCGGGACGAACTTGCACGACGGGCGGCAGTCGTGGTTGATGTAGGCGCCCGGGCCGAGCCACAGCTGAGCGCACTGCTTCCTTTAATTAAGTGATTAATATTTTAAAATATTGATTGTTTGCGACGTACAGGATGGATACATTGATGCCACTTCGAATTTTAACACTTTGAGGAATCAATTAAACACTAGTAAATCTGGATTTTGCTTTGATATCGTTATTGTATATTTTTCGCATGTGAGGGATGCATTGATTCCCCTTTAGACTTCATAGATTTGTGGAACCGATGAAACACAAGAGAAGCTGGATTCTCAATTTGTTTCCTAGATGCAAGTTTCCCAAATAATTCTTCCCGCAGGGACTTCCTTGAATTTAAAATTCTCGATGCCTAGAACTCGTGATCAATCAAGGCCTCGCTTCCTTCTTTGTTTGTCTTTAGCGCCAACCAAATATAAAGTTAAATGCCAACACCTCGGGTCCTCAAATTACAGCACCCTGCGTCAATGCTAGGCAAATATGACGCCTTTCGCAAAGCTTTTGGAAGGACGTCGACATAGCATAACTTTGCGCATCAGCAAGTCTTATAAGTTCAAGAAAGCGACTGTTTTCAGCTTCATTTGATATACACAAGCACGCACTCTCAATACTACCATTCCGACTGATCAGAATATTATCTAAATGTGAAACCGCAATTACCTCGGATATCTAGTCTATGGAAAACTAATCTGGCAGCTGTACTTACTAGCCTATGCATCCCTGTTTAAAATCAGTCCTCGACACCTTCCTACCACACTCTACAGTACCTTCTTCTGACTACACCACCTCTAATAAAATCATTTTTGATAACTCTACCGTACCCATCCAACCTCCCCCCCCCCTACCGTACCTGGTGCTATACATAAACGGAGTCGTTCTGATCTATCTCACAGGCCACATCAACATCTTTCTTTTATAAAAATCAGTCCTCGATACCTCCCTACCGTAGTCTACCGTACCTGGTGCTGTACATGACCGAGAAGTCGTTCTGGTCCTTGCGCAGCAGTGCGTCCTCCTCCGCCTCGTTCAGCTCCGAGATCACGCCGCACAGCCGCTCGATACGCTCGCCCTTCAGCCTGAGAGAGGGGTACGGTAATTAATGTTCATCTATTGATTTTCAATCCTTCATGATCACCGGGAAAAATAAAAACACAATGTTCTTACGTCCTTCGAAATCTAAGTTTCACGGGGCGCATTAATTTTGTAAAAATATATTTAAATAATTTTTCTGCGGCATCGAATGCAATAAAAATTTAAAATTAATTTTACGGATCATGCCAACTTGTGTTTCACTGTCTCAATAACACTGCCGTAGCAGATGCTGCGCAATGTATTCACCACTGGAGATTTGTCACATTATAAAACAGTAGTTTCTCACTGGTTTGTTTCCCCGGCTAACTCATGTTTCACTGTCACAATAACAGCGCCGGGGGAATGTTGCCGTACCGTAATTTGAGCCAATCAAAATTCAGCTGCCGCCTCCTTTCCTTCTCGTATATCTCGTTATTCATCAGGCAAAGCGATAAACAGGGGCTCACGCGCTCAACTTTCTGGCCAATTTGAGAGCCGAGTGAAACCCCAAACCCCCCATTTCGCGATTAGTGCTTCGCTTTGAGGGGCTTCGAGAAAGGTTTCACTAAAAGATTACTACCTCACTGGATGTGAGTCGATGTGGAAACAACCAACGTCTAATTCTCAACAATTTGCAAAGAATTATCTCAAGCGAGGTAGCAATTATCGATTCCGAATTTCTTCCTCATCCCGCTGAAGGTTTTCCGTGAAAAACAGGTGCTGTGAGAGCGCGCGGCGCGTGTTTTTGAGAAAGAGAGAAATTCAAGGTGAGCGAGAGATAAGGATAAAAGGAGAGAGCGCAGACGGACAAGAAAAGAGGGATCATGAGGAAACGAGAGAGCGCAGATACGATAAGAGCGCAGAAAAAACGCTTCCCACGCGTCCGATATGACGCGACGCAAGCGTTTTTTCCCTGCTAGGGGAAGAGATGAGGAGGCAAGTAGTGGACACGTAGTATGACATCAAAGTAGGGCAAATGCGCATAGACAAGTAGGAAGGAAGAGAAACGGAGAAATATAATAATATAAACAATAACAATAACAACTAATAATAATATTAATTACCAGTGTCGTGTCACGACCAGCTTACATCCTTGATTGTGCTCGGCAGAGTATCTGAATAAATAAAATCAGTTACTCTCGGAAAATCAATATCAGGGCTCGAGCTACCGTACCTGTCGCAGGGCTCGATGGTGAATCCGGACTTGAACGAGAACATGTGCAGGAATCGTAGCAACTGCAAGAAAATCGATAAAATGTTGGTTACGGTAGTATATTTCATCTCGAGGATTACGGTACTCACGTGATCTCTGAACCCGGCGCGTTTGCTGTCCGTTTGGTGGGCCATGAACTGTCGGACGGACTTGAGCGAGAATATCTTGCGCAGCGTCATCATGAAGTCGTTGTTCTGCAGAAAAATCGATAAAGCGATGTTTGGTAAAATAAACCGTACTACACCAAGTTAGGTTACTGTAGCTGACCTTGGCGAAGTCTTCCATTATGACGAAGGTGTCCTTGCGCTCCGTGGTCTTGATGTAGCGGCGGCTGCAATAAATTGGCTTTTTAATTGACGATTAGGCTATTTTGCGAACTCGGGACGATGATGTTTCACGCGATCGATAAATCGCCCGTGACTCACCGCTGATTCATCTTGTGCGTTTGGAACTGCATGATCGAGTCGACGACGATGGTGGTGGCCATGTCGTCGTACGAGCACAGCTCGTTCGGCGTCAGGAAGTGGTCGCCGTTCGGAACCTTCAATTATTTATTTAAGCATAATTTAACTTACTAAAATATAAAATTTGACTTGAAAAATAGCTAAATTTTGCGTAAAATAATTAAAAATGAATAAAGAATTAAAGAAATATCACTAACCTCCCTCATGCTGGTGAGGATCTTCTCAATCGACACATCATACGCGCCATCCTCGCTCCAATCCATTGCTGTTACGATTCCACCGGTGGACGGGGAGTAGACCGCGGTCGTCGTTGTGCTTCAACGGCAACGATTAATGATTTTTGAATACAATAATAATTATTAAGCGTCAAAACAAGCACAAACGACGCGTAAAATGCGCGTAAACAAATCCGATTATCGGGGGGACAGCGCGAAGTGACCCCGTGTCTCGACAACAGCCGCTAGCCCCCGCTGGGTCGCGTGCTATCATCGACTAGGTTGTAAACAAGGCGATCGGTGCGAGCCCGCGGAACCGAGCCATCGACTTGTTGACGCGGAACAGGCCCGAAAGAGGAAAAAACGGGAGCCGTGGTGTGCCGGAAAAGAGCGCACGTGCGTCGAGTGTGAAAAATGCAGATGAAGATTTGGCACGCGCGCTCGGAAACCTCGCCCCTCTATTTCACACGCTACCGTAGTCTCTCTCTTTGTTTTCACGCCAGAGCACGCTTATTGCGAGCAGTCTGCGATTAGTTTCTTCTAGTTTTTGAGTTGCTTCCTTCCGACCGCTGCCATGCACTAATAACGTGAGTTCTTAACCTATTTCACTAAATACTCAGCGCACTATTAGTGTCGCTCCGTTTTAGTCCAATAACTGGTTAAAAATACTCATTTTTTGTTGAGTAAAATTGAAAACAAAGAAAACTCACGCTTCTTCTCGTGGTGAACAGTCCATTGCTGCGTTTTGCATGGTCGACGTTCCTCAGGGTACGTCTGAAAAATAGCCTGAGGGAAGGGTGAGAAGAACGTAAGTCGATAGAGAAGTTATCAGCGGTTGCTAAGGGCGATTTCGCTTGAAGGAGGAAAGGCGAGAGAGAAAATTTCTCTACTCTTGAAACGGGAAGCGGCGCGAGAAAAGTCGATGTAAACAGGCAGAGATTCGCGTAGGAAGAGCAAGAGTATATGCGAAGTAAGCTAGAGAGAGAGAGAGAGGGAGGAAGCATGAAGTAGCCGTGAGCTTCGTTACGTTGATTCAGTAACCTATTGAGTTTCTGGTTCGGAACGCTGAGAAATAGGCGCCGGGCTGTTTCCAGAGGTGAAATATGAGAGACTATCTGAGGTAACTCACATACGGCCGTACAAGGAAAAATAAACATATGTCCAAAAAATTCCCCTATGTGTAACTTTTCATGTAGAATCCGAAAATCGAACTTAGAAAGCCGTATCTCGAACGCCCAATTTCCTACAGTATGATTCACCATGCAAGGGGTGCTAAGCGATTTCACGAACCGCTCTTCCAATCTATACAAATGATAGTAATTCTCGTAGATCTTGAAAATGTAAGCATTTTCTATGAAAAAATTGAATTTTATCTCAACTGCGAAAAATAGTTATACTCATTTGAAAGTTGAAAATATGTTTTTCAAATTTTCATCTTTCTCCGATGCACTTTTAAGTATTTTCATTCGATTCTACGTTGAAAGTTACCCCTACGGTGAATTTTTGAGCGAAATTAAAAAATACGCCAACCTTCATCCATTGAGCGGAATAGTTCCAACTGCAGCAAATCCCCATAGGAGCTAACTTTGTTCTGCTCTATTTGATAGAATATTGGCCTGAAATGTGGATATATTAACTTTTCCCTATTTATTCTTAATAACTCAACGATATTATACGCAAAATTTCAGACGGTTTCATACATCTCATTTTTCTTCGGATGTTCTTT
>LS484718.1:235650-265657 GCA_900490705.1 Pristionchus arcanus | reverse complement strand
CTAGGAATGGCTCCTTTGCCCAAAGATTGATGTGCGTCCCCTAATTTCCGTTCCGATTGCATTGCCTGGGTACGTAGGATTGATTTTTTGCATGTTGGGAATAAGTGTGTTCTTGCGGTCCTTACCAAAGTGCTATTGGTCTTCCCTTTTCTATCGGTTGATTACTTGAAGCTGAAACGGAAAAGTGGCGCGTAAAGATTCGTTCAATTCCTCAAGTGCTTCTATGTTTCACCTGATATAGAGGTGCCGTTTCTCTGGCCATGTGAGAGAGCACTGTTGATGCAGAGACTAATTCAGAAAGCTCTTATCTACTCACAGGCTCTAGGAATGGCTCCTCTGCCCAAAGATTGATGTGCGTCCCCTAATTTCCGTTCCGATTGCATTGCCTGGGTACGTAGGATTGATTTTTTGCATGTTGGGAATAAGTGTGTTCTTGCGGTCCTTACCAAAGTGCTATTGGTCTTCCCTTTTCTATCGGTTGATTACTTGAAGCTGAAACGGAAAAGTGGCGCGTAAAGATTCGTTCAATTCCTCAAGTGTTTCTATTTCCCACCTGGCGCCTTTTCACTAGTAAATGAGAGAGCTCCCCTGATGTGGAGACTAATTTGGAAACCCTTAACAACACGTAGCTCCTGATATCTTGCCTTTGCTCCCTGGCTTACCTACCTCCTCTGAAACCTTAAAGCTTCGGGAGTGAGTTTTCCCCAATTGTGCTTCACTGCTAGTGAGTCTCTCCGTTACACGTCATCTATCGTGAATTAGACCAGTAAGAGACTTATTCGGAAAGCTCAGAAACAAAAACCGTCCTCTTCTCAATTTCACACGCTATCTGTCCAATATTCTGTTCAATCGTCCAATATTCTGTTCAATTTAAACGTTTTCCTCAACACTGCATTGGTCTTGCCCATTCCCATCGGTTGAATACATGATGCTGAAACCAAAAAGATCCACGAGGTTTTGGGATGAGAGTCGTCCAATTAGTACGCAGCCCTTATGCATCTCTCATTTTTGCTAGATCTCTCGTTTTTTATGGCCAGTGAGAGCGCACCCTTGACGTGGAGACTAATTCGCAAAGCCCTTATCTACTCATGGGCTCCTGATCTCTTAGCTCTCCTTTCTATCTCTACCGTCTCTTCGGTAGCCTTCCCTCGCTCGTCCCCTCCCTCCTTCCAACTCCCCCCTCCCTCCACGGATGGTCTGTCTCTCTCATTTCGCCATACTCTCTCGCCTCTATGAATAGTGAGAGATAAGGCCAAATGAAGAGGCGATACTCCACCCCCCCCCCCCCCTTCCACCTCCTCGACATCTTTAGGCGCGGTCATCTGTTTGTGTTACCCCCATCCACTTTTCGTGACTTTGAATCTCTCAATTTCCCACGCTCTCTCGTCGGCCAAAGAGAGTGAGAGAGCACACGAAGACGAGAGAGTCAGAGAAGTTCCCGAGCCGCGCGCGAGTAGCCATCGATTCGTCCTCCTGTCGAAATTTGTGAAAGACGGTTGCGTGCTCTCTCGATTTCTCACGCTCTCTCGCCTCCGGAGTTTCGTTTTTTTCGAAATGTAAGATTTTAGAACGCCAGAGATGGACTGGAACCGGATCAAGTGGAGGGTGAAACGTGAATTTTCGGTTTAAAAATTTGGTTTAAAATGTGTTTTTAAAGGAGACTAGCTCTTTGAGGAACGGTTATACCACGTGTGCTAGAGTCACAGACATATTTCGGTTTCACGTAGTGTTTAGATTGGGGCGTTTAAGGATTAGAGTAGTAAGAACATTGCCTCTAAGAACTATAGGAATTACACAAAATTTCCTCAGTTTTCGGTTTCATGCTTGGTTCATATTTCAAATTTTGCTCGTGAATTTAATCGACGTCAACTGGAGGATGAAAATAGACTGAATGAGTTTGGTAGCATTTGAGTTTCACACTTGGTTCACATTCCGAGGGCTCGGAGTTATTGTAGTTCGCCGTAGCCGGGTATTCAAAAAAAAACTAAACAATTGCAAGCCACGATATTAGTGCACATAGTGTGTGGTAGATATTTATTTAAAATGTTTATTTATATTAATTAATTAATAATATTGTAATTGCAGTGGCGATGTCGCGGCAGTTCAAGATGGGCCTGCGGCGGTACCTGTACGGAATCGGTGAGTCGTTACATTAATTAAATTATTTAAATTATTAATTAGCTATCTCTCAAATTGCTGGCAGTAGGAATCCGGATCAGAATGGTTTCACTAGGTGAATCTCGGCTGCAGCGATCTGCCATGCGTTTCGTTTCTATGGGTTGATCGTTCCTTCCGGATTTGTGTCAGTGAGGCAGAGGTACCCCTCCCGAAAGGACCTATGCATACCACATTTTTAGGCCAATTTGAACAAAATTAGAGAAAGGCATACCACCGATGGGCAAAACCGAGGAAATGGCCCGAAACATAGCCACCGCAAGTGAAATAGCCTTCAAAATTTGTACTAGCATACTACATCTTTGGTTTCATGACTTGACCATTTGAAGCCTGAAGTGAGAAGATAAGTGTCGCTTAATCGGCTTTTTCTGCTCCTGGCGAATGTCGGTTTCAGAGATTGATGTAGTGTCTGGTGATATCATGAACTTCAATCGCATTGACAAACGCATATTATTATTTCGAAAAAACAAACGCATAATAATATTTCGGATAGAGTTGAACGAATATGAATCATAGCGGTAATTTCATAAGTAATGTGAAATTCGATTTGTAGTCGCCGAAGCTTGGTTGGTCTATGGAAGTTGTAGTCGATTCCTATCAAAGTTGGCCAACTATGCGATTCTCGGTTTTGGCGATTAGTAAAGTGTGGAATGGGATTTTAAAATCTGCTATGTAAATAGTGATGGCAGTAATACAATTATATTTCAACCATGCGGTTCGTGGTTTCCATGTTCAATAAAGTGTCCAGGGAGATGAAACATGCTGCTATGCAGTTCAATCGGATAGAAACAAACATACTCTCCTCAAAGTGCTCCTATGGCAGATAGACTTTTACCTTACGCATTGTCCAAATAAGTCCCAAAAAAGATTACCAATTATAGGACCCACTAGGAGATTAGAAGTCTATCTTGCTTATTCCATTCCACTAGGCAACTCCTGGTGTTAAGGAGCCATGTCGATACATTATAGTCCTCGAATCTATTAATTCTGCAGGTTCGGTGGTGTTCATCTTCCTACTCTACCGGTTCCTGTCCTCGCCGAGTGGCACGGGCGGCGACGTGAGGATGGGATACAAGGGAGAGGTACGGTGCTTTTTATAATTATTTAGCGATTTTTAAATGATTGAAATACAGGGAGAGCAGAAATGGTTTATGAAATGGCCTGAAATGGTGTAAGCGGAATTGAAAAATGAATGATCGGTATCGGGGTGGGTACGTGAGGATGGGATTCAAGGGATATACGGGTGCTTATTATTAATAAAGTTGTTAGTTGATTGGCATTGTTGAGCTGTTGTAATAGTGGTTTTTATGCGGCCTCCCTCGCATGGTTGCATGGAAGAACGATGTTCCATGGTGAGTTACTAAGAGACTATAAAATTTTTGTGTCTGTCTGTCCGTCCGTATGTGGGTGGGTATGTATGTATGTCACGCTCCGGAAAATGCTCAAAATCGCCCTTTTCGCTCGTTTCCAAACCTAATTCCTTCAGCAAAAGACTTATAGTGAAAAATTTTTCCAAAAAAAAATCGATAATTGATTTCGTCATCATTATGCAATAATCCGTTTTTCGCGTAGAACTCGGCTCAAACTGAACCAAATCGATCATGTAATGAACCAAAAGGTTTGTGATGAAATTCTCGAAAAAATCAATAACCTATTTCACCATCACTATGCAATATTACGTAATAATGATGCAATAATCCGTTTTTTTACGCAGTTTTTGTTGGAAAATTGACCAAATTGATTCAGTGGTGAACCAAATACGATTATGACTTTTGTCTTTTTCTGACTTTTGTCATAAATCCACCACTATCACACTGTACCACTATCACCGTAAACCAAAGATGTCGACTAGGCCAAACTTAGTTCACTGGGTAAGATTTATGACTTTTGTCATAAATCGATGGTTACCTACTCTTAGCGTAGCTCACTACTTTTAGCGTAGCTCTCATGTATGAACTATACTTAAAAATGTGGTTCTTACGCTTTCACGCTTGCGGAAGGCTCGAGGCCTCACGAGCCTTTCGAAACAGTGATGAGCGTGAACCTCCAACTTGAGGTTTTCCGGGGGTACAAGAGGGGTATTTTTGCGGGGGTGCAACAGTGCAAAATCGATATTTTTCGGGGGTGCTGGGTCTGACCGGGGGTACGATCGCGGGGGTACACCCCAAAGTTGGAGGGGTCGCTCATCACTGTTTCGCAAGCGTTTGCAAATGACTGGGATAAAACCTTAATACGCTACCCGGTGATACCTAGCGAACGAGCGAGTGCAGCGCTATTCACCTAAAAAATATACGCTCACGGAAGGCTCGTGAGAAATAGTGCGTTTGCAAATGACTGGTTAAGCGTTGCGAAGCGCTTGCAGAAGACTGGGATAACCCGGCGACACCTAGCAAACGGAGCGAGCGCAGCGAGCGTAGTTTGCTAGTTCATGTCGGAATGATTTTAGCTGTTTCAATTGTGTGCAGCTGAAGGGTCGGAAAATATCAATTTTGCAAGCTGGAAGCGGGGGTTGTGTTTCATGTCTCTACCATAAGTGGGTGGAACTGAACTGGCCAATGTGATCGTCGTTCCAGAGTGTAAATATTGTAAAGCAACGAAGCTTCGGTTTCACGTTCTCCTCTTGATTTGGCGATCATTTCCTATGCCAATGATACCATAACAGCAAACTCTAAACCGCTAGAATGAGCAATTCGAGTGCTTTCCCTCACAATGAGTAATAACTTCTCACCTCACCTCACTCCGTCTCACTCACCATACCAGTTTCTCCGAGAGGTTCAGTCAACTGATAAGAAGGAAAGTACACGAGATATTTTTGGGTTCTAAGATAGAATTGGCATCAACTAGGTACTAGTGAATTCTGAGTTGCACCGACAACATTAGAATGAGTGCTACGGAGTCAGTCAGTCGTAGTGTGTCTTTTGCTTTGAACAAAAAATTGTCAGCGCTTGTTCCAAGTGAGGTCTGGGTTTCAGAATAGTTTTATGTACGGTTCAAGACGTTTTGGTCAATGTAACGAAGTTTTTCGTTCTAAAAAGTATATTTTCATTACCGCTTATGCTTTACCGCTTGCCGTTGTTCAACCTCTGTATAGTTTCAATAATGGATTCTCCAAAAGTAGAAGAATGTGTGACTCAATCTGTCCGAATGTTCTCTGTGAGAACTCACTTCATAGTTAGTCACTCCGTCTCGCTGCATACCAGTTTCGACGAGGTTCAGTCAACTGATAAGTGAGGAAAGTACACGAGATATTTTAGGCTTCTTATGTAGAATTGGCATCGACTAGTTACTAGTGAGGTCAGTGTTGCACCGATACCACTAAATGGGGTGAGATTGAGCCATCCAATGGACGATACCTTTTTGCACTATAAAACAAAAATATATTTACGAAACTGATTGTTCCAAGTGAAGACTAGGTTTCGCATATGTTTCATATGCGGTTCAAGACGCTTTCTTTAATGATGCGTAGTCGTCCGGAAATGAAATGCACAATGATTTGGCCCAAGGGACTTGTTGGGTTAAATTTTCTCTTTGAGTTTTAATCGTTAAAATTAAATTATAATAAGCACTAGTGAGGTCGGTGTTGCACCAATATCATATAATCGAGAGGTATTGAATCCGCTAGTCGTCGATTACTCCCTAGCTGAAAAAAACATATATTCAAAGGGATTGTTGCAAACGAGGTCTAGGTTTCACAGAAGTTTCAAGAGCGGATTAAGCGCTGGAAAAATAATAATAATATCATAGCGGCATATCGGTTTCACTCTTACCATTTGATATTGTGCTCAAGATGTTCAGCAATGGATCTACTGCTTCGCGTCCAAAACAAAAAAAAACATGTGTATTCGTTCCTTCGAATTCCCACATGAGTGTTCCCAGTTATAAATTCTCCCCGTTCCTAATTCGTCTCGCGATACAGACCAGTTTCGGAGAGGAGTTCAGTCAACTGATAAGGAGGGGAGAGTACATAGTTGGGCTATTTTGGCTCGAGTGGAGATGCCAACATCTCTTTGATTAGAGCAGTGCCTCACTGTCTGGTGTATGTGAGATGTGAGCAGAGGTCGACATGAGAGCATTCGTCTCAAAAATATGCGCAGTTTCTAACCGGCTAGATTAACGAGATATAGATGACTTAGAAGTGAGTAAGTGTAGTTGTGTTGTTGATTGAGATATATTGGAGTCACTTTTTCGCATCTCACCTCGATCTAACCCGAGACAGAGCATGTGAATGCTGGAGTATTACCTTCTTCACAATGATCCCTTGACTCTCAGAGAAGCGAGATAGCATGGACAAGTGAGAGGTTCAGATCACACCTCCTAAGCTCATGATAAATATCCGCGTGATATGCGGTATCACCCAGAGATCGAGATGGGATTGAAACGAAAACGAAGAAGATGAGTTGTTAGGTAAACGTCAAGATGCGGGAGGATAAAAATGGAGGGGTCACGCCCCGCTCGGTTCTCGCGTACAAAAGCTCTGAGATGTTGTGGCGTTTTCAGTTTTGAGAACTGTTAATGCCATTGATTGGATTTAAGATTTTGTTCTGCTTGATTTGAGTACGTGGTCGGATTATGACAATGTTGTTAGCTCTTCGAGAATTAGTCAGCGATCGCACTGCTTTCGCAGTAGTTCCCTTGTTTTGCTCTCGTTCCTGAACAAGCAATGAATGATGTGAGAAGATGACAACGTCTCGTGTATCACTTAATGGTAAGCTGAAACGCCGCAAACGAAAGCTGCGGTACCCTCAGCTAGGGGTCCCGTACCGGTGAAAAGGTTCTGGATCCCGGCAAGCCTTAAATTTGGGCCGAGATGCTCCTCATCATTACTTGTTTTGCCCCTGTTCCTGAACAAGCAATCGAGAGGGGTGTGCGAGGTGTGTGAGCAAAGAGGTGCGGCAGTTCACTGTACACTAATAGGGGTAACGATGAAGCGCGCGGCGAACCCCGGGAGTGCCCCTCCTGACCTTCCCTGCGAGCGATGTCTCTACCATTTCGCGATGCTCTTTCGCTTCCCTGACTGACGATAGATAAGGCGGAATGAAGAGAAGAGAACATTGATCCCCGCGAGCGATGTTCACGCTTTCTTCTTCACTACTAATACTGCATCCTGGGTTAAAGCAAGCGAGAGAGCTTGGGGAACGAAGAGAGCGCGACCGTCCTGCCAGCCAGCGACGCGCACCCAAGGTCTTTCTTTATGCTGTACGGCAGCATCCCGCGCGCCAGCCCGTAGGTCACTTCGTCATTTTTCAATTAGAGAGAAATGACGTTAATTTGGCATATCTAACGAATTACCAGCTGATGTCATGATATTTAGCGGCGCCAGTATATCTAGCGTTGTCCTGACATTTAGATGCATTCCTGGATTCCAGTACTGCCTTTTTGCTCGCGTCTGAGGCCCTGAGATGAGGCGTTTGCATTCCTGCGTTCCTGAATGCGGATTGACGTATGGGCGATATAGGAGGTGCCACTATACCCATTTTACCCGCGTTTTAGCCGCTAAGTGAAACGAGGCTTTAGTGCCATGAAGCGATGGATGGCATGTAATTATTACATTGCTCGTCTTTCATTTCGTCCAGATCTCTCGGAGGTTAGAGTAGGCGAGAGAGCAGGGCGATTGGAGAGAGTAGGAACAGATTCGGCCACAAGATGCCAGTGGAAGACAACTGTTGAGAGTAGAGGTGAAGAGAGAGTCCGGCTAGAGGCTTGACGCAGGCTAGTTGAAGAGTGGCAGCTTAGCGGGATGATCTCTGAAAATGTTGCTCAATTTTTTTTCAAAGCTTTTAGCTAATATTACGCGTGGTTGAATTGAAGTTATGCTAGTGGGTACAATTGCAATTTGTGCTGGTCAGTTTTAGGTCTCTCAGGTAGTTCATTTTCTCTTGTCGTGAAATCTGGCCAATGGGGTTCGCGTTGATCTTGCAACAAAAAAGTTTTGAATTTGAGGACCAGGAGCGTTTTTGCTGCATTCATAGTTGATCTCGGGGGTGATAGAATGAACAATCGTTAGTTCATCGATGCGATCTAAAATAATAAAAAAAAAATAATAGCGTGAAAGAAAGCGTGAATCTGGGGAGAGTGCGACTTATTTTCTGGAGCTTCCGTTGCAGAATGTTTCCTGCAGGGTGCAGAGCAATCCGCCTTTCTGTTGCCCCCAGTTGTTGTTGATTTAGCGCCCGAGGGTTGAGTATCTGACTTGATTCTCTGCCTAACATCTAGAGAGTGCGTATATTGAGGATAGGATCCGATTATGACCACGGTATTTCCAAGAGCTTGCAAAAGCAGTGCAAATAATGCGGAATAAGAGCATCAAATTAGCACTTTGCAACAAACTATAAAAGCAAGAGCGAGCGCGCTTTCAGATAGAGACATAACATGATTCTTCGCTTGTCTTTTTGATTTTCGTCTTCGTTTTCCGTTTCCGCTTTGAAGTTGAGCTAGATATATTCTAGAAAGTTTCCAATCGATATGATGCGGACTACGGTACTCGCGGCGCTGATGGCTACTACGGTTTCGGCAATGGTACGGTAATCAGAGTGGACATTGATTGAAGGTTGGGATGGGATTCGGTATTAGTGATTCATTGTGAAATGGTTGCTACTTGAAAACGATGATGGTACGGTAACCAGAATGCGTAAGGTTGATTGATGGCCCAGACATGGCCGGTTACTGTCTCAACTATTTTTCTGGTCGAAAAAGTAGCTTTTCATTTGTTGTTTTTTCTCTAATGAGAAAAAGGTAGTTCTAAAAGAGTGTCATTGATAGTCGATCGTAAATCTTGTTGGCTGAGATAGAGTTCACCCTCTTTTCCTCGGCAAGAGCTCCATCCTTTTTCTCGGCTTTCCCCCAATCTCGAGCTGATCTCGCCTTTCACTTTCGCCATTTTTCTCGTACTTTTAGCGCTTGCTCTCCTCGTTTTGCACACTATTCCGCCTTTTCTGCCTAGGAACGCCTTCTTTTTGTTTCCCACTGATGGTATCATTCGATGTTTTCGATCGAAGATAGTAGACAAGATACGAACGGTTCGATCAACACCGAACATTCCAATAGGTATTATGATTAAAAGCGAGATAGCATGGAAAAGTGAGAGAGTCAGCCATTTGATTAGAGGGATCCCTCGTACGTTATAGATGATGAGATTGCATGAGAAATGAGGAGAGTCGTTCGCCGTCCCCCCTGTATGATCGACATAATATATGCGCCGACAAAACACCCCCGAGGCGATATGTGTCATCCCCCCCTCTGTTTCTCTGATCCTATCCATTTCACATGGTATCTAGTCAGCCAGGAAGAGCCAGGTACTAGGGAACTAGGAGAAAGTATGACACCCCGGTGCCCTGTTTCTCTTCCCTCCTACCCGAACTACTCTCTCATTTAGCAATGCTCTTTCGTCGGTTAGAGTAGCGATAGATGATGGAAAAGTGAGAGAGTTGGATCAATCTCCTTCGCCCTATGATCCGTGAAATGACTCTGTTCCTGTAGTGAAAGTATCCGGCAGGTTTCCGCCGTGTGTTTGATCTGACCCAGCCCATCGCAACCTTTGAAGTTGCCATCTTGGCATGCGCAAACTTGTCAACCTTTCTGTGACCCCCAATTCTCAACCCTCGACGATTATTCTAGATTCCCCATTTTTTTACGGCAGGCTCAGGTCTGGAAGTTGACGTGCGCGAACTTGTGAAGCATCGCCCCTCTGGCATTTCTCGAGGCTCTGTAATGCCCCCATTTCGTACCTCGAGACGCTTCTCAGATTCCCTGTTCACAACTCGTTCGTTGCTGCCTAAAATAATCCATCCAAAATAGATCCACTCCAATACGGTTCCCCACTGTTGGGCTATTCCGCTACCATAACTCCGTCTCATCGTCTACCGTAACCAGCGCATGGTCTCGGCACTACTGCTGCTGGTGCTGCAAGCACTGGCGGCCACTTCCGATGGCCGTCTGAATGCCATTCAGCTGCTCAAGAAGGACCTCCAGATGCTGAACTGTCTGATATTCAGACGAGGCTGTGACCATGCGGACCTGAGTGGAGCAAGCGGAGCCTATGAGAGGGTTGGATAAGGATTATAATTGTGTTATTATTTCATATGCTGGCGCTTATTTATCGAGGTTTTAATTATTAGGTTATTTTGGCACTGCAGTTAGTATTCGGCTGTGAGCTTATGAGAGGATTGGAAATATCTTGGTGGATTTGAGTTTCAGAGACTATGGGTAACAAGTAAGAGATCTGATAAGCGATTCAGTGGATCTGCGTAAGGCAAACAGTAAAATTCACGTGCTGATTCGGGGTTATTGGAATGATACAGGTATGGGATCGAAATTTGTAAAATTGTAGTACCTAATTGGTTCGGGTTTCACGAAGCAAAGGTATGCTGGAAAAAGTGTCAACGTTTAATTCGGTGTTTGCTGCGTATTCTAAATCATCTTTAAAAATACTGGCAAAACAAATTAAAATATAGTTTTACATCTGGTCACTTTGTGGAAGCAAGTTTCGGGTAGTATTCAATTTCACAAATGAGCTAGGACTGGGATAAAGTCCTCTTCTGGAGTAACTAAAATAATAACTTCATGGCTTTGGTATGTGGGGACTATACATTAGAAATATTTGGGTAACAATAATATCGGTTCAGGTCCTGTCTCGGCCTATCGACAGCGGCAACTTTGACAGTGACGGCACCTCGTCGGTGGCGGGAAACGTCGTCCGGTTGGACGTGTACATGGAAGCGCAGTGCCCGGACACGTCGAGGTACGGTAGGGGTACGGTATTGATCGATAGGTGTAGGAGTATGGTAGGCGTAGTATGTTAAGGGTACGGAAGGAGTACGGTACTAGTGCGGTAGGTGTAAAATCGATCGGGACAGGAGTACGGTAGGATACGGTAGTCCGGCTGGACGTGTACATGGAAGCGCAGTGCCCGGACACGTCGAGGTACGGTAGGGGTACGGTATTGATCGATAGGTGTAGGAGTACGGTAGGCGTAGTATGTTAAGGGTACGGAAGGAGTACGGTACTAGTGCGGTAGGTGTAAAATCGATCGGGACAGGAGTACGGTAGGGTACGGTAGTCCGACTGGACGTGTACATGGAGGCGCAGTGCCCAGACACGTCGAGGTACGGTAGGAGTACCCTATTGATAGAATTTGGGAGTGCGGAAGACGAGTAGTACGTTAAAGCACGGTAGTCCTTTTGGAAGCACCCGGAGATTTCGCGTAACACAGAGCAATGAAATGCGCGAAAGTTGATATAAATTTAATCGGGCTGTCTCCAGGGTCTAATAACAATAACAATTTTACGTAGACAATTTGAAATACGAAACTGGAGATTTGTTTCCCGCAAAATCAACCCCGCTGTTCCGTGCACCAATAGGTAATGAAATAAACAGCGTTTAGGCAAGATTCAATCTTCGGTCGTTCGATCCTTTCAAGAACTATAATTTTATCGATTGCGTATTCAGCTATTAGTTTTGATTAGCTAATTACATCGAATTAATTTCGCAGATTCATTCGCGCGCAGCTGATGCCGGCGTGGAAGAAGCTGTCGGCGACGGGAAGAGTCGACTGGAATCTGATCCCGTTCGGGAAGGCGAGATGCATCGAGAGGCCGGATGGAGATTTTGAGTGAGTAATACGGACATTTGATGGGAATCTACCGTCAGATACTGAAACGTGAAACATTCTATCGGTGACCTACTATTCACTAAAATTGAAAAGCTTTTTGGCATAGGATGAGTAGCTAAGACTCGTGTGCAGTGGGAAAGATAATTTACTCGAGAAGCTCAATCAAAACATTGTGTCAGTGTTTCATACAATGCAGTCCGGGCTACTATTGCAAATCGAGAATTGCAGCTGCACGTGCCAGCACGGCCCGAACGAGTGCGTGCTGAACCAGCTGATGAACTGCGTGATCGAGACGATCCAGCACCCGGATCGGTGAGTTAAGGGGGAGGGCGAGTGCTAGACGAGCCGGGTTAGAGACGGCCAGGGGAGGGATGGGAAGGATGTGCTAGACGAGCCGGGTTAGAAGGGGGGGGGGGCTAGGGGCACCGGGCTTGGCCAAACTTCCGAGAAACATAATACTAATCGTCTAGTCGGATTTTGGTTTCGGCAAATCTTCTTAGTAAATTCCACCTGAAGTATTCGATTTGAGTGGCGCTCGCGGTGCAGAAAAAAATTTCAAGAGCACTTTGATCTTCCGTCTCTTCCACCATCGTCAATGTTATAATTTTTCCGTTCTGTTTCGCAGCAATAATTCAACTGAAACATGATATCCTCTGGTACGAATAGAATGTTTGTTTGGAAGATTGACCACGGATGATTAAATGTGCTTCGTTTCTTTCATAGTTCAAATCCAATAGAAACGTGAACTCTACTGGTCCAATTTTAAATATTTTTCTAGAAAGCATTGGACCGCAGGGTACTGTAGTCCTCCTAACAGCTGTCCTTATTGGCGGATACCTCCTAGCGTTGTAGTAGGATCGCTTGACGTGAATACACCTTTACATATTTGTCAATTAAATAATATTTCTCGCAGGTTCATGGAGGTGATCGAGTGCATCCAGGGCAAGCCGAATCTGGACGCCGCACTGGAGAAGTGCATTGCCACGAGTGAATCGCTCTCAGTGGATCAGTGAGTGTAGTGAATCGATAAATACTGTGGGTGGGGTACGGTAGATTGGTGAAACGGTATAATTGATTATGTTAGGGATTAGGATAGGGCACTGGAGAAGTGCATCGCCATTTCGGAATCGATGTCTGTCGATCAGTGAGTGGATTACGGTATATTGGGGATACGGTTGCTAGAAGGCACTATTATAGCAGATGTGCTCTATTATTTCCTCCCACAATTAGTCTGATTAGTTTTGATCATTGAGTCAAAACAGATCGATATTCCGCCTACAGTATCCCTTGCTCAACCTCATTCCGTTGCAGGATGCAGCAGTGCGCCTCCAGCTCGCACGGTCGCAAGCTGCTCGCGCTCGCCGGCGCCAAGTGAGTATTGATATATTGATTATTATTCGAAAAGCTTTTCCGTTCCTGCGGCGGCAAACGGCGGAGTGAATGTAGCTACAGAAATGGTGAAACGTGAATGCGCATAGGAGCGAGTATGAGGGGATGCAGTATTTTTTTAGATGAACTTGGTCGATTCATTGAAAGATTTCCCACGTGATGCGTGATGCGTGATGTGGGAATGGTGAACCTAGTTCGGCGTAGTATCGAAACGGAACCGAGTGAGCGCTTATTGATTTATTGATTATTTTTTCTTTGAAAAGCCTTTGCACCCATTCCATTGAAGAACGGCGGAGAGAGTGCAGGTGTAGAAACGGTGAAACGTAAATGTGCTTATGAGCGGAGGGGGTTGCTATATTTATAGATTTTTCAAACAAGCTCTGCCGAAACTATTATCTGGATGCTCACGTGATTGCAGATACAAGATACAAGATAGCAGATACAAGAATGGTGAAACTGTCAGTCAGTGAGCCAGTGAGCCAGTGTCAGTGAGCCAGTGAGTCAGTGTCAGTGTCAGTGAGCCAGTCAACTGCATTGCCCAAATGTTATCGTGATTGTAGATGCGGGAGTGATGAAACATAGTTGTGCGTGGTATCGACACCAATGGATCGAAGCAATTTTTCGAAAAACTCATGCCGACTGTAGTGTTTGAATATAGATTTTTTCTCGAAGGCATTATTGCCTCAATGCCCTCGTGAGTACAGATGAAATTATGAAACATTGTTTTTGCGTGTTATCGAAACACTCGGAAGTTGGTGGTGCGCAAACACGATCGTAGTGTTGTTTTTTTTTGGATTGGTCAACTCGTCAGTACATGTGAGAATGGTGAACAGTGTTGAGCACCATCCTCGGACAATTACTGATGGTGAAACCTAATTGTACAGTGGAGCGCTGACTGGATCGAAGTGATATATTTCGGAATAGCATTGCCTGAAGTCCCGTGTGAGTGCACTGCTGGAACTTCATTGCTCGCAGCATGAATATATTTCTAGCACAATCGAAATGTAGTGTAACGATGATTAGAAAGTAGCTAATTGTAGTTTTTGATACTGTGAAACGCAATTGCGCCTAGTGTGGGCAAACTGTCACAAATTGCACGCCTCCTTCAATACTTACCGTACTCCCATCCAATCAATCAATTAATCTTCCTCCTCACTCTCCCCCTCCTGATCTTTACATTATTTTTTTAAAACCATTTCCACGGAACAATTACTGATTTATTCCCTGCGCCAGTATATTGGCATCGTGAAGCACAATTGCGCCTAGTGCGTATGGACTTCAAAGTAATTACCGCTTTCCCATCCTATCAATCAATGATCGTCTTCCTTTCCAGGACGGCAGGACTCTCGCCCCGTCTCACCTTCGTGCCCTGGATCATGCTGAATGGAGAGAGGGTAGTGGACGCCCTCTACGACCTGCCCGGCAACCTGTGCAAGCAGCTCGAGCCCGCCCCGGTTGCCTGCTCCTAAGCGGAAGACTACCGTATCCCTCTCACTCCATCCAATCAGTTTACGGTACCACTGTCGTATCTCTCGCCCCCCATCCTATCAATCGATATTGTTCTTCCCGAGTTTACGGAAATCTAAAGATTACCGTAACCCTTATCCATCCCGTCAATCGATAATGTTCACGCATACTGTAATTGTCGCTTCACCACACGACCAACCCCCATCACTGTTCATCACTGTATCGTTTTCCATTTGAAACCATATCCACACTTTGTTGCTCTGGAGTATTACGAACCTTTCCCCCATGGGTCTTTTGGTAGTAGAATCGCTAGAAAAATGTGTATTTAGAAGAATTGTATTATCCGAAATCTAACCCTTCTCCAAAACTGTCCCCCTCCCCTAATTCGTTTAACGGGTAGTCCCCCAATGTGCTAACTGTGCTCTAGCAGCTCTCCTAAACTATTGATTGTTCCCGCCCAATTTCCCGCGCCCTTCACAACTCACTTTGATTTTGTGCTGTCCATGTCAAAATCGTCTGCTCACCACTCTTGTCATAATGCAGAATAAATTATGAATTTACTGTGGTTGTTTGGTGAATTTGACAAAGTAAGCAGTGAGGCCCCGTGGTGTGGCTGGTCGACATTTATTCAAAGCCGGGCCAGGTCTTAGAATGTCCTTGGCAAATTGCCAATAGAGATCCCGAGTGCATCCCGAGTTGTCGACTCGAGATGAGGGCTGGGGCACGAGAAAAGCACAAACTACTCTCTATGGAGAATTATTTACACCTATTCGTGTTAGTAGTTATAGAAACTATTCTATAACTAGAAATTAGTTATAGAAGTTATAGACACGCACTGTAGGCAAGGAATATCAGGGGTTGAAGAATTTATCGTATTTGTCTTTTGTGTGTTATTTTGTGTTCCCCGCCCTGCTCGAGATAATGACGCACTATCGAGACGACGCTCGTGGGATTTCGTCATTATTTCAACGGTATAAATACCCTCAATTGTAATGCTATGAACATTTTAATCCAGAAGCTTGTTGTTTTCTTATATATTATCACTTGTTAGCTAAATCCCCCTCTCACATTTATCTTCTTTTTGACACGACTTCTGATGGGAATCGTCGGCGAGCTTACTGAGACGTCGAAGGCCAACCTCTTCAACATTCCTTGCATTCGATCGGCTGACTGCGCTACGTCTGCCAATGTAGTTAACGGTTAGTTAGCCACGCCTAACTATGTCATTTTTAATATCGTGATTGTTGACAAATGAAGAGTGTATGAAGAGTCATTTATTGAGATTAGTTTGCTCGGCATCAAAATTGCGGAATTCGAGATTCCTAATCGGATTTAGCATTTTCGTCATGTTGAAGAATGTTCACGTGAAGTTCACGTGAAAACTAAAGAGTGTGTTTAGATTCTTCACGCGGTATGTCAAGGCTAACACTTTGAAGACTGGCGTTTTGATGAGGAACTAGTGATCGAGTAGCCAATTTTCGGCGATATTTTATCATGATGAAGAATCATCACGTGACGTTCATACGAAAATTTGGGAGTGTGTTTAGATTCGTCATGTGGTATGTGTTTGAAGAAACCATTGTTACAGAAAATATTCTGCAGTCAAACGAAAATGAAAATCTTAAGACACTGGTGTGCTAAGAAAGGTGATAAGTTTAGAATTGCGGATGCTCACACAGGTATTGATCAGCTATCACTATTTTTAAATGAGGACAGATATCTATTAGCGGATGTCCGAAGTACAATTTTGGACCATTTTGCGGATGCCCCCACCCTGTCACCTTTCGATCTCACCAGTGTCTTTAGACGACGGGTTAGTGCCTTATGGCTCGGGCAAGTACTACGCACTCTATGTAGCTATTTGTATGTCGTAAATATATCTAGATATAAAAAATCAGTTCATTAGTTTATATCTCGATAAAAGGCAAATTATAGAAGATGGTCTCGTTCCCTATGGCTCGGGCAAGTACTACGCACTCTGCGGCATTGGAGGAATGCTGGCGTGCGGTGTCACGCACACCGGAATGGTCCCGCTGGATCTGGTCAAGTGCCGGATACAGGTCAGTTCAGTTGTCATAGCTTGATCCCTTGATGTGGAGCTCACGTGAGGTTCACGTGCCCATGTGGAATTTGTTAGCGTGTTCATGCGACATACAATACGGTAGAAAAGTTGAAGTGAAGGAGTACTAATCATTACCATTCCCAGGTTGACCCCGAGAAGTACCGAGGCATCGTGTCCGGCTTTCGCGTGACTGTAGCCGAGGAAGGATTCCGCGCCCTGGCCAAGGTATGAATTCTTATGACCCCGGCACAACTGATAATCTCTGGACGCCATTTATTACTCATGGGTCTGCGGGAACGAATTAGTCATCCTCACAATCACTAACATCCCATCAACAAATAATTGTAGGGTTGGGCGCCTACGTTCGTGGGGTACTCGCTGCAGGGCCTGGGCAAGTACGGCCTGTACGAGGTGTTCAAACACGTGTACGCGGATGCCATTGGAGAGGTGAAGCTAATACATTAGCGTACTCTTAAATCTACCACAAGACTGACTTGACTGATTCATGAATTTCACAGGAGCTTGCTTACGAATGGCGTACTTCCCTCTATCTAGCCGCCTCAGCTTCGGCTGAATTCTTCGCCGACATGTTGCTTGCTCCGATGGAAGCAACCAAGGTACAATAACAGTGTATCTATATCGGTATTGCAAATCTTCACTCTGACAAGCGGTCTTCACGATGCTTTACTCAAGAATCATAGCAGTCTTGAACGCTTTCAGGTCCGTATCCAGACCTCCCCTGGCGCTCCGCCGACTCTGCGCGGTTGCGCGCCAATGATCATGCGGAACGAGGGCCTGTCCGGCTTCTTCAAAGGGCTGCCGCCGCTCTGGCTGCGACAGATTCCATACACGATGATGAAATTCGCCTGCTTCGAACGAACGGTGGAGCTACTGTACAAGTACGGTGTTTTCCCTCAGCACTAAAACATTTGGGATGAATAATCACTCGTATCTTTGCCGAGGGATGAGGGGGTGTTTCACGAGGGATGAGGGGGTGTTTCAGAACTTTGTAATCATGTTCCACCGTTGAAAATTATCCTCCAGGTTCGTTGTACCCAAACCCCGCGCTGACTGCTCAAAGGCCGAACAACTCGCGGTCACATTCGTGGCCGGATACATCGCCGGCGTGTTCTGCGCAATCGTCTCACACCCTGCGGATACGATCGTATCGAAGCTCAATCAGGTACAGGCAACAAGCCTCCATGATAAACAACGTATTGTGTGGGATAGTTGAGGGGCAATTCCCGATATCCTGGGAACTTCACCGGCGAATGCGATTTCCGAAATTCGTGTCAAAAATATTTTTTTAAATAGAAAAAAATATGTCAGAGTCAGGAATCTGGACTGCGGGATAATTGATCAGAAAGTCTTTGTAGGACAGCACCGCGTCCGCCGGTGACATCGTCCGGAAACTAGGCTTCGCCGGACTCTGGAAGGGGCTCGCGCCACGCATCCTCATGATCGGCACGCTGACCGCACTGCAGTGGTTCATCTACGACTCGGTCAAGGTGAATTGTCACTGTCACTCGATTAATTGTCTTTGACATTGGTTGTCATTGTTATTAGCATAATTGTTATTGTCATTTGAATTGTTGTCATTGTAAAATCGTATTACAGGTAGTCTTCAAGCTGCCTCGGCCACCTCCACCCGAGATGCCCGCATCGCTCAAGGCAAAACTAGAGATGACGACGCATTAGACTCAGTTAGCCTGATTGGCGTAGCAATAAATTCATATTGTATAAATGAATTGTAGTATTGTATAATATTGAACAAATGTGGTATTGTATAAAACATCTATCAAGATATGATCGATCATCTTCTAGTAAACTAGCCAGCTACGCTCGCTGCGCTCGCTCGCTGGCTAGGTGTCGCCGGGTTGTCCCAGTAATTTGCGAGCGCTTCGCATCGCCGGGTTGTTTTGAACATAAGACATTGGAAGGATAGAATATTCTCAGTCGCGGTCAGAGTTGGCATCGTCCCTTGCGATAGGCTTGTGGGGCCTCGGGCCTTCCGCAAGGGACAGGCTCGCTCGCTAATGTCGCCGGGTCGTGTGTTAAAGGTTTTATCCCACTCAGCCCCAAGACGTTCGCAAAAGGCTCGTCAGGCCTTTTTTCGAAACGCTCTCGGCTTCACGAGCCTTTCGCGAGCGTTATACGTTTGTTTGCAACCACAAATTAAATATGAATCCTAAGCCGAGTTAAGTAAATAAATCTATTTAAAACTAAAAAAAACTTCGTGGATGGAAATAAAAATAAAAATGAAAAATAAATAAAAATAGGTTTTAGGCGAAAACGGTGCAAAAGTTATTGCATCATCATTACGAAATATTGCGTAGTGATGACGAAATTAATTATCGATTTTTAAAATATTTTAGTTGGATGCAGTTTGGTGCAAAGTACGAGCGATTTGGTTGAGTTTGCGGTGAGAACGGCGCAAAAAAACGGGCTATTGCATAATGATGACGAAATCAATTTTTTTGAAAATTTTTTTCATGCGAAGTTGTTTGGTAAAGGATCTGAGGTTGTACGATGAGTTTGAAGCGAGCTCTGAGTAAAAAAATTGACCGTGACAGACAAAGTTACATACATAGATACAGACGGACGGACAGACAGACACTCTGATATTTTAGTACTGAAGAATACCAACGGATACCGTAACCCGAAAGGTCCGAGGCACGAAATCCAATTCAGCGGGTAAAGCTTGCATATGCGAATAAACATCGTACACATCGATTTCTCAGATTCCTATTTTCCCCATCCCGTGTTGAGTCGTATCACGCCCCTTTCCTAGGTATCTGTAGCGTAATGTTGATAGATACCATAATTAACTACCCCAACCAAAATTTTATAAAAAAACGAAACAAAAAACAAAAGGCACTGAAATAAAAGTAAGACGACTAAAGAAGGGCACAGTGTCGGATGATCACCGTCTCTCGGTGTTCTAAAGACCGCAAACAGAACAGGTTGTTTTTATCGGTTCTCATCCGACAGTGATTATTTGGCCTAGTACCTAGTATACCTGTTCTGCGCACAGTAGTTGAGGCGTCGTTTAACGAGGAAGGCGAGAGAGAGCGCTTGAGAAGGCAGGGCATGCAATTTATCGATTAGATACTGTCTGAGTTGGCCACCCCTCCCCCACTTACCTCTTGCACTACAGCAATGAAGAATCGGACAACCAACGGAAGGAGACTGGGGAAGGGGTACGGTAGCGAGGTATGGGGGAGGGCCAACCACTTACCACTGAAGCTAGTCTTCCTTCTCATCCACTGCATCAGTCATTCGTATTCGTATAGAACGATTGACCTGACGAGTGAACGGGAAAGTAGTCAGACTAGGGCGTGGTGGGGTAGATGTGGGAAGGTGATTGAGGGTGAGGACGCATGGGAATACAGGGAGATGAAGAGAGGAGTAAAGGTAGGAAGGGACAGCAGGGAAGAGGGGGGGGGCGCATGGTGGGGCTGCATGGGGAAGCAAGTATGAGGGGGTGGGGCAGGGGAATGGAGGGAAGGGAAGGCAGAGGAAGGAGGATACGGTGGTGGGGTAGTGAGTAGAGTTGGCAATACGGCGTGAACGGCGCCGCAATGGAGGGAGGTCACATTGCGGCGCCGTAATGCGAGAGGGGAGGGGAGGGGGAGGATAACGGCGCCGCAATGATCATTGCGGCGCCGCATTGAGATGGGAAGAAGTCTCTTCGTTTCACACACTCTCTCGCCTAGGAACCTCTTCCCATCTCTTCCCTTCTCTCATTGCGGCGCCGCAATGATTATTTCGGCGCCGTTATTGACCTCTCCCTATTGCGGAGCCGCAAAGCCGCAATCGTTTAGCCAACCCTAGTAGTGAGGGGGAGCCCGGGAGGGAAGGGAAGAGGGGGAGCAGGGGCGAGGAGCATACGTGCAGGAAGGGAAGGGAAGAGGGAAGAGACACCTAAAGGCAGTAGATCAATGGTCGGACCCAATGAGGGAAGTGGTCAGCAACCAATCAATACCTTGCAGTTTGTATCTAGTTTGATCCCGCAAAACGCCCGCCATATTAGGCGGGTGCCACTACGCCGTTTTTGATCGCAGGGGATGAGGCTCCCCTACAGGCCAAGAGAGGGAGAGACTAAGACAGCACCCGAGCAGGTACCCGGGGCCGCCCGTCAAGGCAGTGGGCGGGCGCCAATTTGCCTCCGGGACCGGCCTCGGATCGACCCCGGCGACGACCGGTCGACCAGCGTACCGACCGTCTGTGGGGCAGCGCCAACAGCCCCTGCCCAGCGGACGCAGCCAAGGGAGAGGCTGCGCCCTCTGCGAGTGACTAGAGGCTGGTAGCAGCCTCCGACGACGTTGTTGGATCGCAGACTGGAAATAACGAAATTTAGCAAGACTTTACATCGTGATCGCAAAAGCACAGAAACAGATTCTCGTTAAATTTCACTATTATAAATCCCCGTCGCGTTCAAAAGCACGGTGAAAGAGCGAGACAAACAACAAAACGAGCACCAAAATCTAATCTCATACTACTTGGCCCTCGTCTGTCAATTTCGCCTGCTCACATCAGCCTGATCCCAAAATGTGCAAAATGGAGAGAAGGTGGAGTATATTTTAATCCCTGCCACTCACCCTCCCATCGCTCGACGGAGCCGCTCGCCGCGGCGTCCCTTGATGGAGGAGGAAGGAGGAGGAGGAGGAGAAGGGAGGGCATCGTAGAGGAGGGAGCGCGGGGCGAGCGTCGCAGCGGACGCCTGAACGAGTGTCGATCAGCACTTGCGTTTTACTTGTATAATTGTAGCGAAGGACACAAAAACACCGAGTCGGACATGCGCTACTTCATGTTGCGAAAAGCGAATTCTCGCTCTCCAAACCCCGGAATTTACCATACAATACGTTCTCATCAACAAGTTCAATACGAGGTTCTTTGTTCCAAAATCGCCGTTATTATTACTCACTTTCGACCTGATGTTTAGACGTTTCACCACTTTACCTCGATGAGTCGTCGCCGCGCGGGCCCAAGTTGCCGTCGGTGGAGGGGCGGGCGTGAGAGAGGGCGGGCCTGTAACGAGCGGAATTGGGGCTACGCTATGGACATGAAGGCAGCGAAAACGGGAATGAGAAGGATGGCAAGATGTGACAAGGAAGGACTGGACTGGAAAGTTATCGGCTAATGTCTAGGAGCCTACTTCAATGTCGCATTACGACACCTTTATCTCCCCGGTAGCACGCAGCGAAATGAAGCGTTTACGGCAAAAATGAAACGCGCAAGTCGCAGGGTCAAAAGCAAGGGGTTAATTGCGAACGTGAAACGGCTAAACAAAACGGCAATGGGCAGTCAAACACCATCTAGAGTACCGGCCACATCTTCTACGGGCTCAAACGGAGGGAAGGAGCGTTCAAACGAACGAGTACATGCGAAAAAATGATAAGAAAGCTAGCATGGTTGCAGGTGTTTCTCTCCTTTCGATCACAAGCACACTACAGTAGGAGCGAAAGCGGGCAAATACTAAACGGAACGGGCTAGAGAGTTCGGTAAAATATACATTATCTAAAGTGCGAGGGACGAGACACGGTACAGTCAAAAGCAAGGGTGGTGACGACAAATGGGAAGTGGATGCGGGTGAGAAGGGAAGAGAAGGGAAGAGGTCAATCGATCAATCGCGGGACGAGAGAGACACTCGAGGGAGCAGTGATCTACCGACAAACAAGGTGAGATCAAACGATCAATGGGAAGAGCCGGAAAACGACCGGAGTTCCGTGTGTCAATCTTTGATCGCGAGAGCACACTTTCTAAAATAATTGATTTGGCTTCGTACAGGCAAGAGGGCCAGAAACTTCGATTGGTTATTGCCTTTTCAAGTCCCCGTTTGGTAGGAAGAGGAGAGGAGGCAGGGTCGACACTAGCCTCCTCTCGGTCTTTTCCTCACGGAAAGATTAGAGAATCGATTTGAATGCTCGCGATCGACCGTTCGACTACTTTCGCGCGAACGTTCGTCAAAGATCAGCTGCAATTTGAATGGAAAATATTCTCTCAATGCCAAACGCGATCAAAATTTGACCTACGAGAAGAGACGATGGAATCATAAAATAAAATAAAGATAATTGTTCTGCATACCGTAACAGATTGAGTTAACGTTCATCAAGAAAAAAGTGTATCATACTAAATTTATCTAATGAACGAATTATGTGAAATAAGTCTTTAAAATGTTCAACAGAAGCCTAATTACAACCAGAAATCGAAACAAACTAATTTAGAATACGATAAACAAAGAAAGAAAGGGGAACTCAGACAATAGAAAAGAGAACTCTTAACTATTGACAAAACGATGAACAAAATAGACTGAACTGTGAGGAGACAATGCAAAGCTCATTATTAAATTAACTATGATATAGCTCATTCATCGCCGACTTGGTGAAGAGTATACTCGCGGCGAGTGCACTGTGAAAGAGCAATCAATAAATTAGAATTTAAAAAAAAGCAATAACCGACTTGAAACTTACTTCGATGTGATATTTTCAGCTATCAAAAGTGGATAAATATTTAGATGAATGCTACCTCTTTAGCATGCTTGGAATCGGGTGGGAAATGGCGATACTTGACGCCACACGAGCATCGAAGATATATTCCATTCTGAAACTTGGCATCTAGGTATAGAAGCGGGACATTTCTTCGATTTTTGGATCCGCCTTTTCTCGCAGAGTATTCTTATGCACACTGCCTGATAAAATCGTTTTGTAAATTTCAAACAAGGAAGGGATCCATTTATATCTCTCAATTGAACATCATGTCTCGTGTGGCACATTTGGCAGTCGTAATGCCAATTCGCACACTCAATTCGCTGTTGTGCAACATACCACTTGAAATTTGGTTCCTATGGCGAGACGGGCGTGATATATATATATATATATATCATTACAATCCAAACTACTCCACAACAAAATTGATTGTACATACTGAATAAATACAATACTCACATCGCATAGAAGGCACTGGGGAGTCGCCTGAATAAGATAAATCATTATTTGAAATGTGTGAATAAATTTGATCAAAATACCTTCTCCTCGCTGAATCTCTCAATTGGTCCATCTCTCGTTCGTACTACAGTGAAATTGGCGATTTCGCACTCAACAATTCAATATTATTGAAGTATATATTTATTTTATCTTTTCACCATGTATGCATGCTGATTCGAACGAGTTTCAATTCCACAATCACAGCGAAGAGTGAGACCAGCCTCAAAGATCATCAAGAGACTTTGATCAAGGATCAAAGATCAATAATAACATTGGAAAATTTTAATCTGCGGTGAAAGGCTAAATGCACTAGGTAGTTAGATAGATAGATAGGTTTATACATGTTTTACACTTTATAAATAAAATAATGTAAATTAAGTATGGATAAAAATAATCAAACTAACCATTCCGAGAGTTTTAGAATGTTTCTTTTTGAGATGGTCTATAAATGAACCAGCTGATGTTGTTTCAAACTGTAATCAATCAGTTAGAAAATAATCAATTCAAATTTACCATAGCCAAAATTGTCTAAATCATAGTGTATATTGACAACCTTGCAGTCAGTGCACTTTATTATTCTAGAATTCTTCATAGCCTGGAATATTAATATATTATTCTAGCGGATTAACTCTTCTTCTTCGAAAAATAGGGCGTATGAAAGCTCCTTACCTTATTCTTTATCTTCGCCCATTTAGCCTTCAATTTCTGAATCGTTTGTTCTTCATCAGAATTTTCCAGAGATTCACAATCATCTTCATCCAAGGAATCAGATTCATCTTTCATGTAATTCAGTGCAGTCGGCTGAACAAGATGTTACTGCAGCTATTTATTATATATACATCATCATCATCATTTTTATCCAGGTCGAAATATCATGATGATGATGATGATGATGATGATGAGCTAAATAAATAGCTGCATTCTCAATATTTTAAAATACTATTTTTTCAACACTGCAAGCTGAATCCGAAAACAATGTGTGAAAGGATTTGATCAAAATCGTGATATACCTTCTCATCAGCAATTTTGTGGAGAGTGAAATCGCGACGAGTGCACTGAGAAAAAAAAATGAATAAACAATAAAACTGCACTTAATTAAAACATCAACCGGCTTGGACCTAACCTGTATGGTATATTATTGTTCAGTAAAATAAATACGAGGAAGAATGATACCTCTTTAGTGTGCTTGGAATCGGGTGGGAAATGGCGATATTTGACGCCACACGAGCATAGAAGATAGATTCCATTCTGAAATTCTGAAATTTAATTCTGAAAATAGGAAACTGGGTAAGAAAGCGTTGAATGTTTTTTTTTACAAACTTACAGCACTTAGACTCGACTTGTGATGTTTATGCAGATGAGATTCATACCCACACGCAGTCGATGGATACGTCTGAATTGCATGGAAAATATTACAATCGAAACTACAAAAAATTGTACACATTGAATAAATACAATACTCACATCGCACAGAATGCACTGGGGAGTTTTCTGAAATGCTCATAGATTTGAGTGTGTTAACAGATTTTCAATATACCTGCACATCGTCAATTCTCCGAATCAATCCTTCGCTCATTCGAACTACAGTGAAGTTGGCGATTTCGCACTCAACAGAACAATATCATCGTATATATTTATTTTTATATTTTCACCATGTTTGCGTGCTTACTCGAACGAGTTTCGACTCCACATTCACAGCGAAGAGCGAGACCAGACTGAAGATCAGTTCAATAGTAACAATGTAAAATTTCAGTTGGTGAGGATAGGCTATCTGCACAAGGTATGGTTGAAAAGAATCGAGCAAACCGTTCCGAGAGTTGTAGAATGTTTCCTTTTGAGGTGGCCGATAAATGAATTAGTAGACGTTGTTTGGAACTGTAATCAGAGTTTCAATTCTAAAGAAAAGATAAACTTACTTTTTCACAACAGAAATTTTTAAAAAAACATAGTAATTGTTAACCTCGCATTCAGTGCACTTCATTATTCTAGAATTCGACTCCTCGGGGAGAGCCATCCTTGATTACAGCTCGAATCATAATATTTTGCAATAATTGCCAAGTAATCGTTCTGCATACCATTACAGATTGGGTAGAAGGTCGTGAAATAAAAAAAGTACATTATAATAACTTTATCTGATGAACGAATTATGTAAATTTCGACCTAACAAGAATACTCTCAAATAGTCTAATCTTAGCCAGTACTCGATGAAACTAAATTAGGAAGGAAGATAAACAAAGGAAGAAAATGGAGGCCATTCCTGACTGGAAATCGAATAATAAAAGCGATTAAAGATTTAAATAATAATTCTGCATACCGTAACAGATTAAACATTTGTTCATCTCGAAATCGACAGTGTACGTCACAAATACTTTATCAGACGAACGAGAGAAAGATAGGCATCAGCCAAGCAGTGAATGAGCCGAGAATTGGACAGATGTGGGCAAAAGTGAGTAAGGATGAGTTAACAACGTATGAAAAAAAAGAAGTCATCAGGAAAACTACTGAGAACACAATGTACAAATGCAATTAGTAAAACAGACAAAGAAAGACGAAACTGCTTGAATATGTGCTTACTTATTCTGCTTACTTAAATAAGCACTTTTAATTGGAAATGTGGTTATACATTTGAACAAGCCTTTTCACCATCTCTCTTTCGAATAACAGTGAAGTTGGCGATATCACACTGAACAGCACAATATCATAATTTACATTTGTTCTATCTTTCACCTTATTCTTATATATGTGTCGTTCCGAGAAAGTTTCGACTCCACAATCACAGAGAAGAGCGAGTCCAGCCTGTATTCACAACAAAATGTATTGACATTAGTGTTGACGATGAAAAAAAATATTATAGAATAAAATACACCAACCAATTTGACAGTAGTAGAATGCACGTTTCTGAGATGCTTGGTGAATGAACCAACAGAAGTTGTTTGAAACTGTAATCGGCAAGATATTAACACAGGTGCTCACTGATATTTCTTCTCGACAAAAATGGAAATGATATTACTGACCTCGCATTTAGTGCACTTCATTTCTTTCGGGTTTCCTTTAGAACTGGACGATCTTACCTTCTTCTCAACAGTATCAGAAGTTTTCTGAAATTCCAGCAAGAAAAGGTAGCTTTAATTTCAGAATTCACGTAAGTACACTTACTCTATTCTTCATCTTCGAAGAATTAGCCTTCGGTTTCTTCATCGTTGGTTCATAGTTTTCATCAGAAAAGTCAGAAAAATCATCGACTAGTACAGTTCTGGACACATTTCTCGATGATCTTCTTTTCTTTGCCACTTCAACAGTCTCAGATAAGTCCTGGATTCACCATGTATTAAATTCGAAATTTAAGCCCCTATTCAAGAAAAAAAAGAACTCTCAACCTTTGCTCCATCTTCTTCGATAGTTTCATTATCCTTTTCATACATCGTTTCATCATTATTTTCATGCTCGAAATTAGGTTCATCTCCCACGTAATTCAATGCAGGAACCTGAACAAATCAAACATTATAAGTAGTATTACTATAGTTCAACTGCGCATTTTATGCGCAGTTGAACCCCATTTTCCAGAAAATCTCATAATTTGCAGAAAGAATTTTCAATGCCATTCAGGCATATTTTCGCCATTTCAATCATCGGAAAAAATCTTCCTATTTTCAATCGCCAAAAATCTCGCTATTTTTTGCGGGAAGAATTTGTTTGCAAGCAATCGGACTATCCCATCGCCATTTCAAAAAATCTGTATTTTCCTTCATAACAATGCAAACTTCAAATCTTTAGAACCAATTTATCAAGGTTTTATTTTCTCGACATAATATACAATCGAATCATCAAAAATATTTGTACATAGCCGGCGATCTTCTCTAGTCGTTGGATGGAGATCGACCATCAAATATCCCCAGGGTTGAGATTTGACCGCATCTTCGTAAGCCTCCAAGAAATAGTTTGATTTACCGGGGAAAATCTGTCTGGCAAAGTTTTGGATCTGAAGATTGTCTCCAGTTGACTTAGTAAGACAAATATAGGTGCTATTAGCCCTAGCCGTCCTCTCTTGGGCAAATAGTGATTGAACAAGATTGATTATAGAACAATTGCAATGATGACCCACGCGAGTAAACAAATTGTTTAGTTCGCTCTTATGCTTGGCATAGTAAGACATGAGATCATCTAAAATCAATAGTTTATGTTCATTTCCTTCCAGCATTTGCATGTCTGGCGGTCCATTATGTAGTTCTATCTTTTCATTCGTTGGAAAGTCTCCGGTATCAATTCCATAACACCAGATTATCCTATCAATGGGCTTATCAAACATTTTGACCTCATTTTCCAATATCTTTCGCAATAACGTCGTCTTTCCAGTTTGAGTAGCGCCCGAGCAATATAGCAGGCATGGAGTCTTTATAATAAACTTATCGTCTGACATGGCGATCAAATGATTCAAATAACTCGATCCAAACAGTCTTCCCTATTTATTATTTTCCAACTGGTTGTAGTTTCAGTCTGCATTATAACAGCGTTAATCAATATCACTCTACTTTCGGACAGCGATAATTCGTTTTGGCTTGGTCTACTTTCCAGTTGTCTAGCCCTAATTATCCCATTTCCTTTTAGTCATGGCCGAATTTTTCATAACTCTGCCGTCGAACGTTCCGGATCACCCCGAGAACTCCAGCTCGTCATTTCTAGTTCGTCTCCCGGAACCAATAAAACTGAAACCTGAGAAATGGAAATGTGGTCTCGCCGAAATTATTTACACAAATAGTTTTGAAAATGTCCCTGATCCGCTCAAGTTTACAGCAATTAACAAAAATGGAACTAGGACTGAATATTATCTACCACCTGGAAATTATCGGGACGCGCTAGCTCTTGTTGATTCACTATCCTCAGTCACTTCGAATAGGCGTAAACGTGAGGCAGAGAAAGATGACAAACCAAAGACAGAGGAAGAGGAAAAGAAAGAAATGCAAGAACAGGTTAATACTGGAAATATCCGCCCTGCCACTGCCGAGGAAATTGAACAATTGATAGCACGAAAAAAGGCCAGAATTGATAGGAAAGCAGCGGGGCTGGTTGTAGCCTCAGCCTTAGCCACTGATATTTCAAATCCCATTCCTCCTCCTTCTCAACCCTCACAACCTCCAGTATCTACTCAACCTCCTATGCCATCAGAACAACCTTCTACAACAGCTCAGCCGCCTACCTCTACTACACCCGCGCCAACAAACCAGCCTTCCACTAATATTACACCCAAGCAGGATAAAATCGAGCCGAAATTTGGAGACATGTTTGAAGGCTGGTTCGAAAAGTTTGTCAAGCATTCAGATTCTTCTAATGCAAAGGCGCTGAAGAGCGCGAAACAGATGACTGATAGCTTGATTGAGGAGAACAAAAAACTTCAAGCACTTATGCAAAATTCCATTCATACAGCTAAAGAAAATACCTCGAACATAGTCAAAGAGGAGAAGAACAATGCAGTAAAAGTTGTAGATGGATTGAAGAAGAATACAGATGCTCTTGTAGAAGAAAACCAGAAAATTCAGGCGCTAATCAAAGAGAGTATTGCAATTCAAAAGGCGAATGCTGCAGATTCCAAAAGAATAGCAAATTCGGCAAACGTTCGGGGATTTTCCCTTGGTAGTGCTCAAGAGCAATATTCAAAGTTTGGATTCTCTTTTGATTTTGATCCTCTTTTACATAGGATCATAATCTATGTAAACAAGAATGTACTCAATGGCTTAGAACTGTCTCAAGAACTAGCCTATCTTTGTGGATTTTCATCACAGCCCGATCAAGAAGTGATTATGCTTGACGTTTACAAGAACATTGCCACATATTCGATTGATTTCAACAACAACCTATCGACAATCTTTGTATATGCGGATTGCATTCATCCTTCGATAGTTGGGAATTGCAAATCTCAACTTCTTCGCATTATTCCCACGTCGGACCAGTTGTCAACAATTTCTACAGTTTTCAATCCTATTCAACATTTGCCCATCAATAAGGAAATTATTGATACGATTAGGATTAACATTCTGGACGGATATGGAAAACCTATAAAGTTTAACTTCGGCTCGACCATTTGTACTTTACATTTTGTCAAAACCAAGTCGTAATGTCAGCCCAAAATTGTTCAGAAGTTTTCGACTATGATAAAGTTGATTTTATTAGTCTATTAAAAAATAGCAAACAGATTGGAGGCAGATTTATCGGCTTTCGAAACCAAAGAGGTCGAGGTATTGCAGGAGTTGTTAAACGACTTCGAATTGCAATTCCTTCGTTCCTGGAATCCCCAGTCGGCAAACAAGTCACGCAAGCAGCGACAAG
>LS484718.1:193864-219236 GCA_900490705.1 Pristionchus arcanus | reverse complement strand
CATCGAGCCAACGGGGCCCAAAACGATAAGCGAGGCGGTTCCCTACTGAGCCACGGAGGTCATGCCTTCCCCTCCATGAGACTTCCTCAAGTACCAAAGAGAGCGGCATGCGCAAAATCACACGCTAAATAGTACAAAACTTATTTATCAAATTTCTCGAATTAGAAATTTTTTGGGGATTTTCTGAAAACGGAAATCATATGTCGTACCGGTTCACTTCGATACCCAATGGGTCTCATTCAATAATTTTACGGTGAGCAGTTACCATTCCCTTGTAAGTTTGTTTACAAATCCTACCACATCTTCATAGGGAATATCTTCATCTTTGATTGCCAATTCACCACCCCAGATATTCTGCAATGAAATGTGACTGTTCCAATGAATTCATTTTTAAAAATCACCTCATCGAATAGCTCTTCCTTTGGCACTTCTAACCAATTCTAAATTAAATATAGGTTAAAATATTTGCAAGCCAAATGACAACTAACAACTAGCGGTTCTTCATGTGAGTAATCACAGTCTTTATGAGAAGAATCATTCGAATGAAGGGGATGCACCAGAGAAGGTTGAGAAGATTCCTGAACGATTAAATAAAATTAAAGTAAACATAATTTTCTGGCATTATGCAATTACATTAATGGATAATCACTCACTTGATCGGTCTGTGTAAACATTTCTCCACATTCCTTCACTTGATTCCTTTCCTTAGTCAATTCATGGAGAGCGAATTGAAGACATTCAATTTGTCCATACACAAGAGAGCGAACCTCATCATTCCTGTGGTAATTTTCAATTTATTCACCTGTATTAACTTTTCCGCCTAAACGAGAGAAAAATGTCTCACTTGATTTTATCAAACTGAAGGGAGAGTGATCGCTCATATTCAAGAAAGGACAAAGCCCTTTGAATTCTCTGAAAATATGTATTATTTTTAAAGTAAAATACCTCATAATATACATACATCATTGTCAGCATTCTTGTTGAGTGCAACGGAAATTGTTTCAATGCTTCTTGAAAGTAGAGATACAACGCTGTCATTAGACGCCGACGACATTTCAGAACTCTGAAAATGCCAACCAATATTGGGTGCAAACCGAACATCAGATGTACGTTTTTAAGGTGATGCCCTCGAGCACTCTAGCAGTGACAACTAAAAAAAAGATTTTTAACGCACCTTCTTTTTCCATTGCTCCACGATCGAAAGAGGTTCTTCGGGGAGAGCCATTCCTCACTGAAGCTCGAATAATGAACGAGATTAGAGTAAATACCGCAATCGGTATTTTCAAACGCGATTAAAATAGTAAGCTCGCTTGGATACAGTGCTTTCGACGATGGGGAATCTATTAGCGAAAAAGAAAATTCAAAAAAACTTAATAATAACAAAATTACAGCGACTTTTATAAAAATTCAAATTTTCCATTGGACTACCGTACTACTATAGTTGAGTTGGAGCACGCATTTGAGTTTGAGCGATTTTTTTCGTGATTTTTAATTTTTCTAGAGTCGAAAAATTAAAAGCTATTGAAGAAAAAGATATTGCATATCGATGCATATCTGCATATCGAAACAGAATCAATCATCTCAGAATCGGCAGAGGATATTATAATACCTTTATTGATTGAACAAAAACATAAGGTTCCTCCAAATAGGCAACAAGGACATCAATTGATAAACGTGAGCAAGGATATGAGTAGGTACCGCGACGTGTGGTCGCGAGTGCAATCCCATGCCTCAGCCGACTTATCAGATTTCTCGCTTTCTACCGTAATTTTTCCAGTTTCTATCGAAAATGAGTGAGACTGGTTTCATTCAACCCGCAATACGTATAGCTACTCAATAATTATGCGATTGAGGCAAAATATTTCTGCGGACGGTTTTTGTGATCATTTGAACGACGGGAACTCGCTGTTTTGTCAAAATTTTCATGTTTTGAGCCTTGTACTAGTTCCAATGGCCGTCCTTTTGAGTGAGACTGGTTTTATTGTCTGCACAATGCATCTAGCTACCCACTAATTACAAAAATGTGGCAAAATGTCGATGCGGACGGTTGTTGTGATCATTTGAAGCTCCAAAAAATCGCTGTTTCTTGTAAATTTTATTGTTTTTGACCCGCCACTCTCATCATTGGCCGTCCTTTTGAATGAACCACTCCTCATTTGCTCAGAGACACGTCTAGTAACCCATAGATACCCAATTTGTCTCATAATATCATTTCGGACGGCAGTTATGATCATTTGAAGTTCGTAAAATCACTTTCCCGTGTGCACTTTCGTGAATGTAAAATAATAAACTATTCAGCCAAATGATGATCCCTGAGCATTTAAAATATTATTACTGGAAAATTAGTGTAAAAAAAAATTTAAAAATATTAAAAATTCTAAAAAAAATACTTATTTTAAAAAATTGCACTTAAAATCATATTCGTGACACAGCTCGACTCAGCCGAAAAAGCACTATTCTCCGGTTTTGAAAGATTTTCCGGAAGTTGTTTCTATTTTTTACTTAAATCGTTCTATTTATATTATTGCGCATATTTTTGAGTTCGTTCTTTTTCTAGTCGATTCGGCATCGCCGACTCCATAGGCTAGTAGGTTTCAAAAATTTTTATCGACACTTCTTAAAATGCACCCTGCGGTCCCTAGATATGAGAAACAAATTATGAAAATGAGAGCTTATCAGCAAATGTATAACTATTGACCACACGATGAACAACAAATTCAGTTTGAAATGCAACAAAAAGGAACAAAAAAACTTCGAACTATTATCGTGAATATCTTCTGATTCTGCTTAATTATTTCCGATTTTGTGAAGAGTGAACTCGCGACGGGTACACTGAGAAAATATAGCCATGAAACGAAAATCTCGAAAATACCTCTTTTGAATGCACAGAATCGGCAAGGTTCTTACGGTATTTGGCACCACAAGAGCACTCAAGATAGATTCCGTTCTGGAAATTGATGATAGCGTCGTTGAAACTTTGAAACAAACTTACAGCACGTAGATCCGACTTATGATGAATTCTCAGATGACTAATGTAGGCTGATGCTGTCTTTGGATATGCCTGAAATTAGAACATATAATGATCGGTATTTAAAATCCTGCAGGCAATTGTAATCATTCAACGTAAAACACTCACATCACACAGGAGACACTGAGGAGTCTGAAATAAAGGGAGGTTCTTTAATAATGATGAAAATAAAAATGAATTGAAAAGATTGAACAAATATTCACCGTATCATCCTTGATTCTGTGAATGGGCCCATCTCTCTTTCGAATAACAGTGAAGTTGGAAATTTCGCACTCAATAATAAAACATTAGCTATTATGTTGTTTACCATCAGACTTTATATTCGTGACTCAGTGAACGAGCTTCTACTCCACAATCACAACGAAGCACGAGACCAGCCTGAATTCAATAGATAATTGGCTATTGTTCTTCCTTTGGTTGAAAACTCCGAATATTAAGGAGCACAAGGTAGGAACAAAGCCGTTTCCACATAAAGAATCATCTAATTTGGACCTTGGTGTATTGTATAGATGCCAAAATTAAGTTAACTGACCAATGCAAGAGTGGTAAAATGAAGCCTTCTGAGGTGTGCTAAGAATGTACCAGTGGACCTTGTTTGATACTGAAAAGAATCATAAGATCAGTTTCACCGTAGAGTTCCCGTTATTGCCTCAACTGTAATGAATTATTGTACTCTTGTTCCATTCAAATGCTATTTTTACTTTGTTTCACCGTTATTTCATCGAAATAGCATAAATATTATTATTATAAAATTATAAACACTTCAATTAAACCCATTCGCAAACTATATAGCCTGATAAAGGCCTGAGTGATATTGTAAATTATCTACCTCGCATTCAACGCACTGCATTGCTCTGCAATTTTCCTTTGCTTTTCTAAAACGCTTCTGTGATGACTTTAAGCCGATTCCATCCTTTACTACTCCCTTGATTTCTTTAGCATTCGAATAAAGCATCGTTTCAACGGCATCTGTAGTATCGAAAAGATCTTCCTTGTAATGCATTGGAAGCATCTGAATTTTTTTGATTATAATAAGAATTACAATGCAAATATCATAATAAATTAAAATTTTCAGTTTAGTATATATTATATCTGACGAGAATATGTTGTTATAATAAATATTAACAATGCACCTTATTGTTAGACTGAATCCTGTCATCACCATCCACAATTCTTGCCACTTCTCGTTTATCTTTGATAATTCCCCCATCAGTATGTAGAGTATTCTAAATATTTGCAACTAAAAAATAATAACACTCACTGCAAAAGATATTTTGTATATTAAAAAAAGAAACCAACCATATTATCATTAGGCATCTCTTCATTCTCGACTGCCATTTCATCTCCCCAGTAATCCTCAAAAAGAATCTAGATAATACTATTAATCCAACACGAAACGCACGTTACCTCAATCTTAATCAAATTCTCATCAAATAGTTCTTCATTTGGCATTTCGAACCAGTTCGGAATCTGAATGTTGTAAATTAGGCGAAATAAAAATAGAACTAGTAATAGGCGGTTCATCTTTTGCTAAAAACGTGAAAGCGTTAATTAACTCAACTGTTGATGCTCGTTCGAATTTCATAACAAGACTATGCGGTTCCCTATTTAGTGTTGGAAACTCATAATAAAAAAAATAATAGCAACTTACTAGATCAGTCTGAGTGAATATTTCAGTAGATTCCTTCACTTGATTTCTTTCCTTAGTCAATTCACTGAGAGTGAAATGGAGAGATTCGATTTGACCATACACAAGAGAGCGAACCTCATCGTTCCTGCACAATTAACAATACATAACGGAAGCACTGTTTTATCAGTAATTTTGTTATTATGCACACTCAATTCTTATATGGTATTTTTCCAATTAAAAACATAATACGAAATTCTCACTTGATCTTATCAAACTGTAGGGAGAGCAATCGCTCTGACTCGAGAGACGCCAGAGCCCTCTCAATACGCTTGAACAATAGTATATTATGCGCATCATAATTAGTCAAAATTAACTCACGTTATGGTCGGATTTCTTGTTGAGAACTACCGCCATCGTTTCGATGCTTTTTGAAAGCAAAAGTGCAATACTGTCGTTAGATTCAGACGATATGTCGATACTCTGAAAATGTCAGATTTTGGATATAATTCTGCAACTATCGCACCAGTAGAAAACCAGTGTTGTGCGACTCCTCTAACTTTGGCGTGTACTCCCGCGATTGGACCATCGTGCACCCCAAAATTAGCCGAAAGTATCGATTTTTCGCACTTGTACCCCCAGAAAACACCCTCTTGTAACCCCCGAAAAACATGGCGTTGGTCGTTCACGCTCAACACTGGACAAACCACTCATGTAAACTACCTTTTTCTTCCATTGTTCAACGATCGAAAGATTTTCCCCGGGAAGAGCCATTCCTGACTGAAGGTCGAAGGATTAAAGTGAAAAAGGTCTTAAGATAATTATTCTGCATGCGATAACAGATCTAATAGCAAGCCATCGAGGATTCAGCACAAAACATCATCATTACTTTATCGGATTCACAAAAAATATAGCTTTGTCTAACTACTCTCGAGAACTCTAAATGTGGGCATAAATCGATAAAGAAATGGTAACCGAAGGATGAAAATAATAACTCATCAGTGAATGTTTAACAATTGACAACACGATTAACAAAAAAAAAAACGAATAGCATATTTAGAAGAGAAAATTCACAAGTGCTTATGTGGGCTTCCTCAATTTTAAAATTGACACATTTCCTTGCCTTTTTACCTCCCTCTTCTCTATTTCTTGATCAGTGTTTATCGGCTTGGCCTCGCGAAGAGTGAACTCGAGACGGTTGCACTGAGATGTGAGATAAAAAGAAATAATTGTGAAAAATAAATATATAACACTTCTCAGGACCAAAACCTCTCTCGAAAAAATAACCAATCTCAGTGATGTCGTTCAAATGAAATATTATTTACAATTCGAAGGAAGATACCTCTTTAGTGTGTTCCGAATCGGGTTTGTTATGGCGATATTTGGCTCCACACGAACAGACAAGGTAGATTTTATTCTGACAATTAATATTTATAAGGAATATTATTTACATATGTGATTTTGTGGAGCCCTAGTAGAAATTTATCGTAAAATGAAGAGCCCCTGTCAAATAGCGGAAGATAGGCCATCAGTGAAGTCAAATGTCGCTCCACTAATACCTTAATAGAGAGGAGATTTAGCAAATGAACTTACAACGCTCAGACATGTTTTATGATAAGTCCTGAGATGAAAAATGTATCCAACAGGTGTCTTAGGATACGCCTGAAAGAAAATTGACAATATTACACTAAATTTTGCCATCAACGAATTCATTCAATTAACACAATTCTCACCTCGCATAGAATGCACTGAGGATTCTTCTGAAATAGTACGTTTATCAATATAGGAGAGTGATTATAGAATTTAACAAAGAACGGCGATTACCTTAACTTTACCATTATTGAATGTCTGAATCGGTCCATCTTTCACTCGTACAACGGTGTAGTTAGCTATTTCACACTCAACAGAAATTGTTATCATTAATTTTGAATGCAATTTCACCTTAAATTTGTGCTTATATGACCGTACTTCGGCTCCACAATCACAGCGAAGAGCAAGACCAGCCTGTATTCACAAATAGCGAAATTATAAACAGAAATCAATTTTATTGTTAAAACTAACCAATACGAGAGTGGTAGAATGCTTCATTCTTAGATGTGAAACGAATGAACTAGCTGACATTGTTATAAACTACAATCAGTAAGTTATACACACTAGTATTTTACTACGCATATTGTCCTAAATTATATTCGCGAAAAATACTGACCTCACATTCGGTGCAATATAATTCTCTCGAATTTCTGGTAGAACTGAGTGATCCACTGATCTTCTCGATAACATCAAACGAGTTCTGAAATGCCAGTATGTACATATTACATCAGTTTGTGAGTGAAAAAGGATTCATGGAGTATTCATGTACCTCAGCCTGTGTCCTGGCATCGTTATCCATAATATTCGAGTCGTTTCCTCTATTCTCAGAAATATCCCAATCAGCCATGTTAGTATCCTGAAAATCCCCTTGTTAACGCTTCCTTAGAAGAATCAGAAAATAATTCACCATGATATCATTGGACATCTCAGCTTTAATGTCCATTTCATCTCCCCAGTATTCCTCAAATGAAAAATAGTTGATACGAAGGTGATCGAAAGTCTTTCTACCTCATTTTTGATTGAAATCTCCTCGAATGGTTCTTCCTTGGGCGGCTCGAACAAATTTGGAATCTGACAAGTCAAATATTCAAATTTAAAAAGAAGCCAAATTGAAACTAACAATAGACGGTTCTTTGCTTGCTTGATCATAGGCGTTATGAGAATCATTATCCGAACGAATAGGATGCTCCAGAGTTGGGGAAAGTTCCTTAAAAGATTTTATAGATTTGAATTATTTATTATAAGTCCAATTTTTTCGATTAAAAAAGAAATATATAATGAAATCACTTACTTGATCAGTCTGAGTGAACATTTGAGCAGATTTCTTCACTTGATTCCTTTCCTTAGTCAATTCATGGAGAGTGAAGTGAAGTGATTCGATGAGGCCATACACAAGCGAGCGAACCTCATCGTTCCTGCACAATCAGTGGTTGAACTCGAAGTATATCACGCGTTTCGTGTAAAAACGTACACAATTTGTGATTTTTTGGTACAGCATGAGAAATCGAGATATGAGATTTTTACAGTTTTGGATTGCATATTGGTCGGGGACATCCCCCTGAAAATTTCAGACCGATATCATCACTCTCGGCTGTGCAGCACCTTGCTGCAACCTTCAGAAGCCGTTTTTTCAACCCTTCTTTTCTGACCTTCGCAGATGTTTTCACGAAAAGTTCAAAAGAGAGACTATACCTTATTTTAGCTTGTCTTGAAGACTAATAGCTTTTTGGGTCCATAAGTTGTGCGAAATTTGCATATCATGATGTTTTCTCACGTATTTCATACATTTCTCCGCGGCCTTTGAAGTGCAGTCTGATTTTATTGTAGAATCTGATAGAGAATGACATGAGGAATCGAACTGTGTACTTCACGACTCATAACTCGAGATCTTATTCAAGTTATTGTTTACTGACAGTCGCGAATCTCCTATTTTCTCTAACTTTCCCTCTCTTTCCTTTGTTTTTCATTTCATTCCGCGCGAAAGGGAAGAGAGAGCGGTGTGATTTGATGGAAAAATGGGCACAATTTACGGTCTTTTAGCATCTTGGGTAAGGTCTCGAGTTATGAGTCGTGAAAAACATAGTTCGATTCCTCATGTCATTCTCTATCAGATTCTACAATAAAATCAGACTGCACTTCAAAGGCCGCGGAGAAATTTATGAAATACGTGAGAAAACATAATGATATGCAAATTTCGCACAACTTATGGACCCAAAGGCTATCAGTCTTCAAGACAAGCTAAAATAAGGTATACTCTCTCTTTTGAACTTTTCGTGAAAACATCTGCGAAGGTCAGAAAACATGGGTTGAAAAAACGGCTTCTGAAAGTTGCAGCAAGGTGCTGCACAGCCGAGAGTGATGATATCGGTCTGAAATTTTCAGGAGGATGTCCCCGACCACTATGCAATCCAAAACTGTAAAAATCTCAGCTCTCGATTTTTCTGCTGTACCAAGGTTGTGTACGATTTTACGCGAAATGCGTGATATGGTGGTGGGAAATGGTAATACTGGGGGTAATCACTGGTAATACGGTGTGACGATACACAACACATAAATTCATTAAAAAAAAGAATTCGACTTACTTCATTTTATCGAATTGAAAGGAGAGTGATCGCTCATATTCAAGAACGGACAACGCCCTTTGAACTCTCTAAAAAATATTGTTTTGCGAAAAAATAAGTAAAAATAAAAATAAAATATACACACATCATGGACCGCTGTTTTATTGAGTACAACGGACATTGTTTCGATTCCTCTTGAAATAAGGTATACAATACTGTCATTTGATGCAGATGATATTTCGTAACTCTAGAAAAGTTTAATTACATTCACCATTCAAAATAAGACTACTATTAATTGCATTGTTAGCTTCGACAATGGATACGCAGTCTTAAAATTCCTACTGATAAGCATACATAATACATTCTGTTTCAGAAAATCCTACCTTTATCTTCCATTGCTCTACGATAGAAAGAGCTTCTTCGGGGAGAGCCATTCCTGACTGAAGCTCGAATAATAAACTAGATTAATGTTTGAGATAATTATTCTGCATGCAATAACAGACTGAACAACATCTCATTAATAATTCAACAAAGTGTAGAATTTTCTTTATCGAATGAATGAGCCTTCTATATATTAGCAAAAAAAAATACTCATGAATACTCTGACCGTAAAGATAATCATTACTTAATTAGGAAATGAAAACAAAATGACGATCTATTTAACAAAGAAGAGAAAACGATGATAAAAAACAGTTATTAATTCAACAAAGAAACAAGAAATATTATTAGCTCAAATAGGTCTTGATCCTGCTCCTCACTTATTGATAAATTTGTGAAGAGTGAAATCGCGACGGGTGCACTGAGAAAAAAAAATATAAAGAGGTCAAACAAATATTTTCTGTTTTTTAAAACTAAATCCGTGCATAAACTTATAATCGTAAAAAATGGATCGAGAAATAAGTCTTTTCTGAAGAGAATCTAGCCAAAATAAATCACATGGTCTCTTCCATACGTTAAATTCGGACATAAAAACAATGAACCTCTTTAGTGTGCTTGGAATCGGGACGTTCAGAGCTATAGTTGACTCCGCATGAGCACTCAAGCCAGATTCCATGCTGGAAAAATAGTGTGCTGTAGGTGTCAAAGACAACAAGGTTATGAAATTTTTATAAGTTGGCACTTTTAGATAAACGTTTAAAATTGGCAAAGAAACTCACTGCACTCAGGTACGATTTGTGGTTCCGTGGGGAAAAACACAAGGAAAACATAATTGAATTATAGCATTGCAAATTCGTTTAAAAAAAACTTACAGCGCTCAGAAGCGAATTGTGGTGCATCTTGAGGTGATAAATGTAGCCGCAGGCTGTCTTAGGGTACATCTGCAACAATAGAGAAAATATTATTTTTGAAAATATTCGTAAATGGACAGCAAATAGAATAAACTGAATTGGAGAACCCCTTACGTCACATAGGAGACACTGAGGAGTCGTCTGAAATTACATTTGTTACCAAAATTTAGATTTGAACAAAAGTATTGTTACCTTCTCATCCCCCAATCTCCGAATCGGCCCATCTCTCTTTCGAACAACAGTGAAGTTGGCGATATCGCACTCAATAGTTCAATATTTTCATCTATATTCTATTCAACTGTTCACCTTATCTCTGTATTTGTGGTTATTCGATTGAAGTTCGACTCCACAATCACAGCGAAGAGTGAGGCCGGCCTACATTCAGAATTATTTTCGATTTTAACCGTTTTGCCAATGATAAAAAAAGATCCCTAAATTATGAAACAAAACATTTGAACTGACCAATACGAGAGTGGTAGAATGTTTCCTCTTGAGATGATTGATGAATAAATTTGCTGATGATGTTTGGAACTGTAATCAACAAATTATAAAAAAAATTTTGATCTTAATTCCGCGTTCACACACAGAGGTCTAGATATAATGATCATAAATTATATACCTCGCATTCAGGGCACTTCATTTTTCTAGATTGTCCCTTAGACCTGATTGATCTACCTTTCTTCTTAATTGCGTCCGAAGTAGCAGTCTGTAACATTAGTCAGCATAAGTTGATCTGGTTTCCATATTTTCAGTTTTAAAAGTTCACTGAACTGAAAATTCGAACACGATCACTTTATTCCTTTTCTTCGATGAGTCAACTTTCATTTTCTTCACCGATGGTTCAGAATCTTCATCAGAATAGTCCAGAAATTGATTTTCAGCGAATGTCTCAGGTTTGGACACATTTCTCGATGATCTCCATTTCTTCTCTAATTGAATATACTCGGATGATGCCTGCATTAAGCATTTATTTGTTTCAGAATTTAATCCTCATTTCACAAAAAAAATATCAACCTTTTCACCATCTTCTTCGATAGTTTCATTGTCCTTCTCATTCAATGTTTCATCATTATCTTCATTTTCGAAATCAGGTTCATCTCCCATGTAATTCAATGCAGACACCTGAACAAATCGAATATTATGTAATTACTAATTAAAAATTGAACATGTGGAATTTGTCTATATATGTTTAGTCAAGCGTATGATACATCCGAATCTTACGATAAAAACATTCTAATGCAAATTAATAATTGTACCGCAGACTGAGCTCTGACTGAGCTCCCTATATCTTCTCCCATAATTTCATTAACCATCAAATCATTCATAGTATCATCAATATCTCCATTCCCGAAATCAGTTCCCATGTAATTCAATGCAGGTGAACAAGAAATGACCACAATAATTAATTAATAATATTTTTACGATCCAGTACGCGTTTTAAAAAGATAAATACATCTACCGAATTAGACCAAAAGGAACAGGTGAAAGATCTCGGATTCTTGATACAGAAGAATCTGAGATTTTCCGACCACTGCGACTTCATCGCAAACAAAGCTAAAACGGCGTGGCAGTTCTGGACACATTTCTCGATGATCTCCTTCTCTTTGCCACTTCAACGGTCTCAGATAAGTCCTGGATAGATCATTCATTCAATTTGGAGTTTAAGCCTCAATTCAAGAAAAAATAAACTCTCAACCTTTGCTCCATCTTCTTCGATAGTTTCATTATCCTTCTCATTCATTATTTCATCATTATCTTCATTCTCGAAAACAGGTTCATCTCCAATGTAATTTAATGCAGGCACCTGAACAAATGGAATTTTTATATTTTACTATTTAACAATATAAAACGAGGAATTTGACCTATATAAATGACATATTTTATAATTTTCGTATGTTTAAAATTTAGTCAAGCGTATACATCTGAATCTTGAGATAAAACCATTCAAATGAAAATTCGTATAATGTACCGCAGACTGAGCTCTGACTGAGCTCTCTTTATCTTCTCCTATAGTTCCATTAGCTATCGAATCATTCATAGTATCATCAGCATCTTCATTCACGAAATCAGCTCCCATGTTATTCAATGCAGTTACCTGAACAAGTAATGACACCAATCAATTAGATTTTTAAAGATCCACTACTTGTTTATTCAAGATAATGTTATAAGATAAGCGGTAAAAAAACACATTCTACCTCTGACTGAGCTTTGACATAATCTACAATACATGCAACGTCTTCACTATCCCCAGCAAAATCACCATCCTTGTGAGTATCCTGAATTTTAAAAGTTTTGAAAAAAAGGTTTGTTTACAAATCCTACCACATCTTCATAGGGAATATCTTCATCTTTGATTGCCATTTCATCACCCCAGATATTCTGCAATGAAATGTGACTGTTCCAATGAATTCATTTTTAAAAATCACCTCATCGAATAGCTCTTCCTTTGGCACTTCTAACCAATTCTAAATTAAATATAGGTTAAAATATTTGCAAGCCAAATGACAACTAACAACTAGCGGTTCTTCATGTGAGTAATCACAGTCTTTATGAGAAGAATCATTCGAATGAAGGGGATGCACCAGAGAAGGTTGAGAAGATTCCTGAACGATTAAATAAAATTAAAGTAAACATAATTTTCTGGCATTATGCAATTACATTAATGGATAATCACTCACTTGATCGGTCTGTGTAAACATTTCTCCACATTCCTTCACTTGATTCCTTTCCTTAGTCAATTCATGGAGAGCGAATTGAAGACATTCAATTTGTCCATATAAAAGAGAGCGAACCTCATCATTCCTGTGGTAATTTTAAATTTATTCATCTATATTAACTTTTCCGCCTAAACGAGAGAAAAATGTCTCACTTGATTTTATCAAACTGAAGGGAGAGTGATCGCTCATATTCAAGAAAGGACAAAGCCCTCTGAATTCTCTGAAAATATGTATTATTTTTAAAGTAAAATACCTCATAATATACATACATCATTGTCAGCATTCTTGTTGAGTGCAACGGAAATTGTTTCAATGCTTCTTGAAAGCAGAGATACAACGCTGTCATTAGACGCCGACGACATTTCAGAACTCTGAAAATACCAACAAATATTGCGTTCACAGATGAACGTTTTTAAGGTGATGCCCTCGAGTCCTCTGGCAGTGACAACTTTTTATAAAAAAAATTGATTTTTAACACACCTTCTTTTTCCATTGCTCCACGATCGAAAGAGGTTCTTCGGGGAGAGCCATTCCTCACTGAAGCTCGAATAATGAACGAGATTAGAGTAAATACCGCAATCGGTATTTTCAAACGCGATGAAAATAGTAAGCTCGCTTGGATACAGTGCTTTCGACGATGGGGAATCTATTAGCGAAAAAGAAAATTCAAAAAACTTAATAATAACAAAATTACAGCGACTTTTATTAAAACTCAAATTTACGGTAAATCCAATTGTAAATTTAATTTACCAATGGACTACCATACTACTATAGTTGAGTTGGAGCACGCATTTGAGTTGGAGCGATTTTTTTCGTGATTTTTAATTTTTCTAGAGCCCGAAAAATTAAAAGCTATTGAAGAATAAAATATTCAATCTGCATATCGAAACAGAATCAATCATCTCAGTATCGGCAGAGGATATCATAATACCTTTATCGATTGAACAAAAACATAAGGTTCCTCCAAATAGGCAACAAGGACATCAATTGATAAACGTGAGCAAGGATATGAGAAACAAAGTATAAAAATGAGAACTTATCAGCAAATGTTTAACTATTGACCACACGATGAACAACAAATTAAGTTTGAAATGCAACAAAAAGGAACAAAAAACTGCGAATTATTATCTTGAATATCTTCTGATTCTGCTTAATTATTGCCGATTTTGTGATGAGTGAACTCGCGACGGGTACACTGAGAAAATATAGCCATGAAACGAAAATCTCGAACATACCTCTTTTGAATGCTCAGAATCGGCATGGTTCTTACGGTATTTGACACCACATGAGCACTCAAGATAGATTCCGTTCTGGAAATTGATAATAGCATCGAAACTTCGAAACAAACTTGCAGCACGTAGATCCGATTTATGATGATTTCTCAGATGACTAATGTAGGCTGATGCTGTCTTTGGATATGCCTGAAATTAGAACATATTACGATCGGAATTTAAAATCCTGCAGCCAATGGTAATCATTCAACGTAAAACACTCACGTCACACAGGAGACACTGAGGAGTCTGAAATAAGGGGAGGTTTTTAAATAATGATAAAAATAAAAATGAATTGTAAAGGTGATTCACCGTATCATCCTTGATTCTGTGAATAGGCCCATCTCTCTTCCGAATAACAGTGTAGTTGGAAATTTCGCACTCAATAATAAAATATTAGTGATTATTTCGTTTACCATCAGACTTTGTATTCGTGACTCAGCGAACGAGTTTCTACTCCACAATCGCAGCGAAGCACGAGACCAGCCTGAACAAAGCCGTTTCCACCAGATATCAAATACTACCCTCAAAAGGACCTATGCATGCCACATTTTGAGCCTAATTTGAACAAAAACTAGTGAAAAGCATGCCACCATTACACAAAAACAGAGAAAATAATACGAAACCTAACCACCACATGCCCATTAACCTTCAAAATGTGTAAAAGCACGCTACAACTTTAGTTTCATGATATGAATATTTGATCTCTGGTTTCCACATTAAGAATCATCTCATATAGACTATTGTCTATTGCATAGATGCCAAAACTGATTTAACTGACCAATGCAAGAGTGGTAAAATGAATCCTTCTGAGGTGTGCTAAGAATGTACCAGTGGACTTTGTTTGATACTGAAAAAAATCCGAAAATTATATACACTTCAATTAAACCCTTTCACAAACTATATAGCCTGATAAAGGCCTGAGTGATTTTGTAAATTATCTACCTCGCATTCAACGCACTGCATTGCTCTGCAATTTTCCTTTGCTTTTCTAAAACGCTTCTGAGATGACTTTAAGCCGATTCCATCCTTTACTACTCCCTTAATTTCTTTAGCATTCGAATAAAGCATCGTTTCAACGGCATCTGTATTATCGAAAAGATCTTCCTTGCAACTCATTGGAAGCATCTGAATTTTTTTGATTATAATAAGAATTACAACGCAAATATCATAATAAATTAAAATTTTCAGTTTAGTATATATTATATCGGCATCAGCGTTTTGAGTATCCTGAATATTCGGAACATACATTTTCATTTCCAACCGGGGACGAAAAATATATAGTGGTCTGACACAAAAATCAGAGGTCTATTGGCTTAAAACCCGATTTTATAGTGGATATATTGTGGTCTGATGACAGCTTCTATCAAATATATAGTGGTCTGATCACCGGCCCGGTAGGAACGAAAATGTATGATTCGGAACAAAAAATTTATAATACTCACTACAAAAGGATATTTTATTTATATAAAAAAACAACCATATTGTCGGAATGACATTCTCCAATTTTATACTTCATTGAACGTTTACTTACTTGTTCCTTCATCTTCGATAATTCATTCTTTGGTTTCTTTATCATTGGTTCATACTCTGTACCATCAGAATAATCCAGAGATTCACAATTCGCATAATTCACTTGTTTGAACACCTTTCTCGATGATCTTCTTTTATTCTCGACTTCAGCAGTCTCGGACGGGTCCTGGATTTACCATGCATTTAATTCGGAGGGGTTAAAGCCTCAATTCACAAAAAATCTCAACCTTTGCTCCATCTTCTTCGATAGTTTCATTATAATTGAAATTTTCATCAAAATCCTCATTTTCGAAATTAGATTCATCTCCCGTGTTATTCAGATCAGGCATCTGAACAAAGTATTAATACAATTATGCATATATATTTTTAGTTCTTTTAACATTGCTTATTTAAATTTAGTTTAGTATGTCAGAAGCTGAATTCAAGGACATTGTAGGATAATTAGTATTAAAATGTACCTCGGAATGAGTCATGGCTTCATTATCCACAGTACTCGAAATGTCCCCTCTATCTTCAGCACTATCCCCATCTGCGTTGCGAGTATCCTGAAAATTTTATATTGATCACAGTAATCCTCATTTTAAAATGTGAGTGAAAATAAATAAATGAAATAATAATGTACCATATTATCATCGAATATTTCTTCATGCTTGATTTCCATTTCATCTCCCAAGAGATTCTAAAAAAAGGAATCTTTCGAATACTATGAAACCAATTTGGAAAGCATTTGACCTCATTCTCGATTGGGCTTTCATCGAATGGCTCATCCTTGGGATCTTCGAGCAATTTTGGAATCTGAAGTAAATATTATTCTCCAAAAATAAGGAAAATGAGCAACTAACAATAGGTTCATCTTGTGATTGGTCAGCATAATTATTCGAGGAAAGAGGATGATCCAGAGAAGATTTCGAAGGTCCCTGGCAGTAAGTAAAGCTAACATTGGCATCATCCGCAAGACTTTTGGTGAGTGAATTTGACGATTCATCCAATTTTCTTCCATAAAAGAAAAAAAATCTCACGTTTGCAGCCTTCACAGGCGGTCCATACGAGGGCATGGACATGCTTCCTCCGTACATGGGTGCCATCATGGCTGTCTGTCCTCCCATCGTTGGCAAGATTGGACGCATCAGGGGAGGGGGAGGAGGGGGTGGCGGAGCGAGACCTGATATGGATACTTCATTCTGGTTACAATCATCTTTATATTCAATCCGGCTGTCTTGGGAAAACAATAATAAATAATTTAAATCAAATAAATTAAAATTAAAATCCGGACCTGCAGCAATCACAGAGGACATCATTGCGGCGTTCGACTGAATGGAGAAGAATTCGGGCGGAGGTATGAAACCGTCTATAAATAGCATTTTCCTATTTGCCATACTCGAACTCGTGCGTTTCACCTACACCACAAGTATACAGCTCGAGAAATGATACCGCCGTCACCTCATTTCACACTGTGTCTTTCACACATTTCGTAGACCGAGCGGGCGAGAAGTGTGTAAAACGAAGAGAAGGCGGAATTATTTCTCGAGCTCTAGTCATCTCCCCCTCACTCACCAGGAAATGGTGGCGGCGGAAGTCTCATCATGGGTGGACGAGGAGGAGGAGCGGGTTGAGAAGGTCGAGGATGAAGGGAGATCGCCGAGGGACGAACTGCAATGTTATGTTTGGTTCTAGGTGACGGAAACGGAATCTGAAAACTCCGTTTCCGTGGAGCTAATTTGCATCCATTCCGGAATGAGAGTCCACAAAGATCATTCCGTATCGATTCCGTATGCAAAATCACGTTGTTCCGGAAAAAGAGTGTGATCCTGCGTGATTTCCGAATCAATTCCGTCATTCCGAACGGTCAACGCTAGTTGGTACAATACACCGAGGATCGACCAGAGGTATCCAGTTTCCGAATTTGGCACATCAGTGAAACCAGGGGTCAACAAGCTACGTAAAACAATAGTACAAGTCGGGTACGTTTTTCAGTCCAATGGCAAGGGACGGTCACGTTTAGATGAGTTTTTACCATTTTCACTCCTCTTTTTCGAGTCGGCCCGCCTTTGGCGGGCACGTTTTGTGTCCAAAACCACAAAAGGCGGGCACTGTGAGTAAAAAATAACAGACTAATAGACCGCTGAGTGAAACAGCAAATGTATTTGTTCGACGAAACAAAAACTACAATAATTATCTGTGTTTCTTTATCCAATAACACATTTGTTCAATGAACAGTCATACCCACAATGGTAACAATTGTATTAATAATACAGGTAGAAATAAGCGAATTTATTAATGCAAGTGCATTAAACTAACCCAATCCGAAAGGGGGCACCAAGGTAGGTGGCGGTTGCGAGGGATCGAAGATGGGGGCGGAATGGAATCCGGGTCGATCAGAAGCCTGAAGAGGGAGATAATGGGTAATTATTTTTCAGAAAGCGCAAGAAATCGATATTCTTACCTTGGTCTTGTCTCCGGAGGGTTCCAGTCTGGTTACAACGGTGGGAGTCACGTTGTCTGCACGTTTGCGCACGGCGCGCGTTCGCTGGATGATTAGAGGCGAATCTGCAAGAATTGAGTTTCACGATTTGTACATGATAGTATTGATTCAATTCGGTCAGCGATTTTAACCATGCTTCTAAAAGGAAAACAAAACTTTTGTCAGTGAGAAGGAAGAATGGTGTTTCATGATTTGCACAAAATCTGGAAAAGTTGCAGGACAGCTAATAATTCAGGATACAATGGTAACTAATAAAACAGGACTACTGACTGAGCAGTTTTTGTCCGTTTAGGGCGAGTCCGAGCTTGATGCTTTCCTCGCCCCAGAACTCCACGTATGCAACTCCCTGCGACAATAATATAAATATTTGCATATTCAAATAACAACACAAAACATAAACAAACAAGTCCACTCACCGTGCTTCTTTCGGTTCTCCAGTCGGTCATGATGCGCACATCTCTCACAATGCCCACGGAAGAGAAGAACTCTTCGAGATGGCGAGGACGCATCTGGTGAGTGATCTCAACGACAAAATTGAACTATTTTACTTAAAAAAAAACATAAGAAAAAATGATGAAGCCACATCGGATTCTCACCCGCTGAATGACCAGTGTTCTCTGATCTCTCTCCTCGGTCGTCATATTCAGATTGGCACCTTGTGGAGGCGACTTACGCGCAGTGAATGGCATCACATCCGGGCCGGGAATATGTACGTCGCCTCTGCAATCGACGGACGTATTCCCGGATCTGATAAACGGGTTCAGGCCGTGCTTTCTGGGGTGAGATAAACCGAAACTTCTCTGTTTTTGGCCCGCTCTAACTGCGAAGGGGGTAGGGAATGAGAATGATAGGGAATACTCTGTGAGAAAAGGTTAGGCAAAATAAACAGAGAAGTGCCGATGAACCTTCCCTTTCACCTGGTGGATAAACAATTGAATTGAATTGAACCGACCTGAATCCGGAGGGTCGTCCTCTTACGGGAGGAGTAGATCTGCTTCTGCTTCTTCTTCTCTCTTTCGATCGATCATCACGAGGCGAACGAGAACGACGACGATTACGATCACCACTACGGGCAGAAGATCTCAACGGCACTGATGAGCTAACTCCCGCTAGTTGTCCGGGGGCTCCGCAATTTCCGAAAATTTTCTCTTAGGGGGCTCCGCGAAAACCATTTCGGACAAGGAGGGGGCTCCGCAAATTTTCGAAAGTTTCTTCATGGGGACCCCGCATTCAGAAGTTCTAGCGTTGATATAGCCCAGCAGTGCTCAACGGTATTATTATGGACAGTGATGAGCACCATCCTCGGATAATTACACAAAATCGGGGTGTTCGGCAAGAAACTTGTTGAGAATCGCTGGTTTTTTTAATTCGAAATCGGGGGGTATATGCTTCAAAGCATCACTGATTATGGAACTTCTTCCATTTTTGGCCCAGGGCAACAACCGCTCTGAATGTGCAGCGAAGGTGCGGAATGATAATGATAGCTCCAATAAATCTCTTACCTGCTTCTTCTCTTGTCTCCTCCTCTATCCCTGTCCCTTCTGTCTCTCGATCGACTACGATGATGCTTACTACGAGAACGAGATCTGCAAATATGAGGCAATTAGACAAATGAGTATTAGGCAATTAGAATCATTGACACTGCTTTCGAAGACCAGAATGATAACGGTATCAATTTTCCCTACATCTATTGAACGGTTTTTAGTAGTCTAAGCGCAATGTATGAAGACTAAGCAGCATACATGTCATAAGGATGACTCTGAATCTTCAGACTACGGCTGGCCTATTTTAGACTAGTCCATTCTGGTCTTTTAAAGTACATTTGGAGCGGTTTTGGCGTGGGCCAAAAACAGAGAAGTTCCTTATATTTTAATGTTTAAAAAACAAACCCCTTTCTCTCCGATCTGTCCTTGCTACGACTTCTCTTCTTGTCTCTGCGCTTTCGCGACTTCTTTTCAAGAGCACTGTAATTCATACGATTGCTGTGCATAGCCATTAGAAATGGTGCCTGACTTATTGTTAGGATATAATCCCAACTCAGCACGAGTGTACCGGGTGTGTCAAGCTGAGACCACAAATCAAGCAGCCCAGGATGTCCGGATTCAATTACATCGAAATTCCTCTACCGTACCTTCCCGCGGTCGCCTGTTGCCCGTCCTCATCCAGCACTATCGGCGATTTAGAACTGGCAGATTCTTCCTTCTTCTCAACGTTTTCAGATTTCTGAAATGGGGATCGGAATGACATCCTTCAATCTTATACTTCACTGAAAATTTACTTACTTTCTTCATCATCTTCGATAATTCGTTCTTTGGTTTCTTCATCGTTGGTTCATGATCTTCATTAGAATTGTCCAGCGATTCACAATCGAAAGGCATCACATGTCTGGACACATCTCTTTTCTTCTCCATATCAACAGTCTCGGATGATTCCTGGATTGAAAAAATATATATTTAGAATGAATGTTAATAAAAATAATGTCCACCTTTTCACCATCTTTACCAACAACTTCATAATCATTCGAATCATATATTATCATAACATCTTCATTTTCGAAATCAGGTTCAACTCCCATGCAACTCAAGAGAGGAATCTGAAGATATGGATATAATTGCGCTTTGCAAAGATAACTTTAGGTTTTTTATCAGAGTATATTTAAATTTAGTTTATTTTATCAAGAGCAGAATTCAATGGTATTGTAGGATAATCAGAATACAAATGTACCTCCGACTGAGTAATGCCATCATTATCTCCAGTACTGGATATGTCCCCACTATCTCCAGCAATACTCTCATCAGCATTGTTAGTGTCCTGAAGATTTTCGAATATATTATTTCTGCCTCTCGCTGTGGATAAATATCGTTATTTCTCGATATCACGTCATCATTGGTCAATAATAATTGGTGAATATGTTTTAATAATTTCTCAGGTTAAATATGCCGATTAGAAAATAACGGACTTGATCGGGCTTAGTAAACATTTTTGCTGATTCCTTCATTTGATCCGAAGGAAGAGAATGGACCAGAGAAGGTTCAGTGAATTCCTTAACCATTAAGTTCGATTGATTATTCTTGAGTTGTGAATGCTATTATATTTTAATATCTACTTACTTCATCAGTCTGAGTGAACATTTCGCCACATTCCTTCACTTGATTCCTTTCTTTAGTCAATTCATGGAGAGTGAAATAAAGAGATTCGATGACGCCATACACAAGAGTGCGAACCTCATTGTTCCTGCACAAATAATTTCATAAAATTATACTCTTGATAAGTTGCAATACTTTTATTTAATTGTGCTGATTAAAAACGTAATAATATCCTACTTGATTTTATCGGACTTAAAGGAGAGGGATCGCTCGTATTCGAGTAAGGACAAAGTATTCTGAATTCTCTGGAAAACATATTTATATAGCTTTTTTATTGCAAAAATATGTCTTATAGGAAAATAAATAAACGAAAAAAAACGAACTTCAAGGTCAGATTTCTTGTTGAGCACAACAGACATTGTATCGATTCCTCTTGAAAGTAGAGATACAATACAGTCATTAGATTCAAACGATATTTCGTATGCCTGAAAAAAGTGTACCAATAGTGAAATCGAACCAACTCTTCCCATAAAAAAAATCTATTTGGGGGGGGAGCTACTACTAGTGGACATTTGTGGAAAAAATATTACACAATTGAAACCTTTTTCTTCCATTGCTCAATCGAAAGAGGTTCCTCGGGGAGAGCAATATTCTCATCAGTATTTTTAGTGTCCTGAAAATCTTCAAATATATTATTTCTACCTCTTGCCTCTTGCTGTAGATAAATATCGATATTTCTCGATACCACGTCATCATTGGTCAATAATAATTGGTAAATTTTTAAAATATTTTCTCAGATATGATAAAAATACCCGACTTGATCGGCCTGAGTAAGCATTTCTTCCCTTGTTTGAAAAGTCATGTCAAATGCACCTATTTGATAAAAAAGACCGTGAAAAACACCAAGAAGCAGTTTACATTGGCTACATACTTTTCGATCACTGATTTCTGCAGATTCCCTTAGTTGCTCCGAAGGAAAGGGTTGTGTCAGAGAAGGTTCCGACAGTTCCTTAACGATTGAGTACGCTTGATTTCCACAAAATTATAGATATATATTTCAAAAATCACTGACTTGATCGGTCTGGGTAAACATTTCTCCACATTCCTTTACTTGATTTCTATCCTTAGTCAAATCACTAAGTGTGAAATGGAGAGATTTGATGAGACCATACGCAAGATAGCGAACCTCATCGTTCCTGCATAACCAATTATAGTGGCAAAATATAATCATTTGAGTTTAATTATACTTATTTATGACTAAACGAGAGAGTTTATGACTAAACGAGAGAGAAAATCCTCACTTGAGTTTATCGATCTGAAGGAGCGAGCGATAATGTTCAAGCATAGACAAAGCTCTCTGAACTTTCTGGAAAAGTCTTACATATCTATTTGTTTCAGGCAAAAATACATCGTATTCAACTAAAATAAACGCACATCAAGGTCCGATTTCTTGTTAAGAACTACAGCCATTGTATCGATTCCTTTTGCGATTAGTGAAACGATAGTGTCGTTAGAATCAGACGACATTTCGAAACTCTGAACAAATACCAATTGTGGAATCAAACCGAACATACACGATGTACAAAAGTTTTTGAGGAAATGTCCACGGGTACTATGTATAACAATAACAATATGAATCAAAATAATGCTAATTTATAAAAAAATTGCCTTCTTCTTCCATTGTTCAACGGCCGAAAGACTTTCCTCGGGAAGAGCCATGCCTGACTGACGACCCGAATTATATAAACGAATAAGAAGATTTAAATATTAATTCTGCATACTCAACAGATCGAAAATCATATCATCAAAGATTCACCAAAGCACAACAACATTACTTTATAGGATGAATAAAACATAGCCTTCGGTCTAACAGGAAATATTCTCGAGAACTCTAAACGTGGATAGTATCGATAAACGTGAGCAAAGGATATGAAAAACGTAGGATACACATGGGAACTCATCAGTTGTTATGCTATTGACAAGGCGATGAATAAAAAAATTGCATTACAACAAAAATAAGCAAGAAACAGCTAATTATTAGCTCGAATCCTTGATTATCTTGATTCTCCTCATTTATCGGCGACTTTGTGAAGAGTGAACTGGCGACGAGTGCACTGAACATGACAAAATAGGAAAAAACAAGAAAAAAAGCATTAGAGTCGTGCTATCCGACATTTAGCATAAGCATAACGAAATAATTTAATAAGAAGAAAGTACCTCGTCAGTATGCTTCGAATCGGGATGGGAATTGCGATACCTTGCTCCACACTTACATAGAAGGAAGATTCCTTGCTGAAAATAAATACGTATATTGATGGTGAAAAGGAAATAAGACGGTTCGAAATATTCTAAATCGGCATCTCTTTTACACTGAACGTTATGGAATAATTTATGTGGGTATTACTCATAAAAACTAAACCGTATTTCTGGTTTACAATTGCCTATTTACGCATATCAGGGAATATATTCGTTAAAATCTTGTTTTTTATACTTACATCGCGCAGATTCGAATTGTGCTGTCGATAGAGATGCGCTACATAGCCATCGGCAGTCGTTGGATACGCCTGAATCGAAACGGAAAAATATTAAACTTGAATCGGTCTACAATGTATCCATATAATTGGCAACGCTCACCTCGCATAGAATACACTGGGGAGTCGCCTGAAAAAAATTTTCTTTTGAATGAATGATAATAAATTCAACAATGGGTAAGGTACCTTCTCATCTTTGCTCCTCCGAATCGATTCTTCTCTCGATTCTTTCTCATTGATTCTTTGAATTGGTCCATCTCTATTTCGAACTACAGTGAAGTTGGCAATGTCGCACTGAGTAGAAGAATATAATAACTAATATTTACAAAATACAAATGCACCTCATATCTGTGCTGGTGTGAGAAAGTGTCGATTCCACAATCACAGCGAAGAGCGAGACCTGCCTTGACTCAGAAATTATAAATGCTAGAAAATAAATTTACTGACTAATCCAAGAGTAGTAAAATGAATGTATTTAAGATGATGGATGAATGAACGTTCAGAAATTGTTTGGAACTGAAATAGGTATGTTATTAACGTAGAAACTTATCGATACTCTTTCTCGTCCGAAATTGGACATCATAATGAATGCAAATTACTGACCTCGCATTCAATGCACTTCATTTAGGGACCGCAATTGCAACCTGACGAAACCATGTTAAAAATACAAGCTCTGTTCTAACCTACCCAAGCGCTAGTGCTGAATTCAACTGAAATAAAAAAGTAACGCAAAAAATAAAATTAAGGCAATATTATCGATTTTACTAAATTTTGATTTTCGCAGCAAACTACAGTATACTTTTCAATATTTGGAGCGCATCTTGTGGCATATTTATAATTTTACTTCTCAACTATTTTTGAAACATGTTTTCATGGGTTATATTAATCATTATACTATTTAAATTAACTGTTTACAAATCTTGCTATATATCAGACACAATTTCAGCATAAAAAACTTCTTCTTCTGGGAAAGAAAGTGATTCGAAAAATATTCGATTCATCAACTTTGGCGAATGTTTTTATATACTTGGCGACGGTTCCGACTAGTGAATTTATGTTTAATATGCGCGGCATAAGTTCATTAACAACTTAGAATAAGGTAAAAGGGTGTGCGCGACTGTGCACACGAACATGATCACAAAAGGGAAAATTTTACAGAAAAACACGCGTTTCATCAACTTTGGAGAAGGTTTTTATATAGTTAGCCTCGATTCCGACTGGTGAATTTATGTTTAATATGCGCGTGATAAGTTCCTTAACGACTTAGAATAGGCTAGAAGGGTGTGCGCGACTGTGCGTGGAAGCGCGACGAGGAAGTAACTTTATAAATTTTGTTGACCACGAATTAATTACGATTTCAGGACAAGATCGTGAATTAATGCACAGTAACGGGTTGATGAAAGGCACTTTGGTGACTGGGGAGTCCATTAAAATTAAAATTCTCTCTACATAAAAAAACACGTGTTTACCGATCCACCGGTCGAAGCAACGGTTGTCTGGAGGCCAGGGGGTTGATAGGAAGATTTGGTAAAAACCAGGGTGGTATGTAGTCGGCCCGGGGCTACAAACTGGCATATTTGGTTTTTCGAAAAAAGTTGATCTTTGATCTTTTCCAAGTTGCCACTTTAAGCTTTTTTGTATTTATCTCGAAAAGTAC
>LS484718.1:148771-193654 GCA_900490705.1 Pristionchus arcanus | reverse complement strand
TTCATTTTTCTAGGTAAATTCAGTACTATTTTTGAAATTGTGAAATTCGCAAAAACTTGCGTTTTTTCGTTGGTATTTACATTGAAAACAAATTGTAAAAAATTTAACTCGCTTGGGTGTGTGGGGCATAGAAAAACTAAAATATGTACGTCGGTAGTTCGCACAACTCGGGCCCACCTCTGAGTTATGAATTAAATAGTGAAGACACAGCGATGGGAACAACGGCTCCTTCCATTCCTCTCTCCTTGAGCAGACTCGTATCCGATTTGGCGAGTTGACCCCTAGAGTGTCCTATGGCTCAACCGGTAAGACTGCGGTCTTGCGATCCTTATGTTGTTGGATCGAATTCTTTTTGATGCAGCTTTTTTGCAACATTTTTGGCACGTTTCTTTTTGTCACCAATTATTAATTGGAACTTCCAATGTTGAACCTCATCACATATTCTTAACAATGACTAATATATAAGACACTATCTGACTCGATCGACATAGTGTTGGCATTCTTCAAAATACAACATATGCTCTTTCTTGCACGGTAGGTAGTGCGTGATGAGTGTATGCGGGGAAGGGGGTTTGCTAAGCTTCCTTGCTTCTCCGCGCTTCAGGGGGGAGTGAAAAGTGCCTGATGACGTCATAGGTCAAAATGCGTAAAACGAATCCAATCGATTCGGGAGTGGTCTCTTTGTGTTCCTCGTCGAATTCTAAGACATTTTTACTCTTGGACATTTTTCGCTCAAATTTCATCCAAAGCTGATAATCGATAAATTCGAAAATTTTGGCACATTTCAATTTTTTTAATACTTTTCCCGCCGGAACTCTTGTTGTTTTATTTGCTAAATCAATCCGTATTTTGGTAACACACATTCAGTAAAAATGGCGAAATTTATCTCGTTTCCTTAGGATGTTCAAAACGCGAAAAACCGATGAAAAGTTTGACGATCTGACTTACAGTACCCCAAAACTAAATGACGGCTCCGGCTCTCACTTTCACGCTGTACAAAAAATGTTCCCACAGTACCCTAACCTACTGTATCATGTTACCGTAACCCAGAGTACCGTACTCCAGCAGTATCACAAACTGACTTTATTTTTTACAATGCTTTAAAAAAATGATTCTTACAAAATTTTCAAGTAATGCAATATTTAATTTTCAAATTAATATTATGATAGTACTAATACGCAGTGTCATCATTAAAACATCACACATTCGAAACACAATATTTCATTTTTAAAGAATTTTAAAAATAAAGTCAGTTTGTGATACTGCTGGAGTACGGTACTCTGGGTTACGGTAACATGATACAGTAGGTTAGGGTACTGTGGGAACATTTTTTGTACAAAGCGTGAAAGTGAGAGCCGGAGCCCTTTGTTCAATGCCGGAGCCGTCATTTAGTTTTGGGGTACTGTAAGTCAGATCGTCAAACTTTTCATCGGGTTTTCGCGTTTTGAACATCCTAAGGAAACGAGATAAATTTCGCCATTTTTACTGAATGTGTGTTACCAAAATACGGATTGATTTAGCAAATAAAACAACAAGAGTTCCGGCGGGAAAAGTATTAAAAAAATTTAAATGTGCCAAAATTTTCGAATTTATCGATTATCAGCTTTGGATGAAATTTGAGCGAAAAATGTCCAAGAGTAAAAATGTCTTAGAATTCGACGAGGAACACAACTAGACCACTCCCGAATCGATTGGATTCGTTTTACGCGTTTTGACCTATGACGTCATCAGACACTTTTCACTCCCCCCTGAAGCGCGGAGAAGCAAGGAAGCTTAGCAACCCCCTTCCCCGCATACACTCATCACGCACTACCTGCCATGCAAGAAAGAGCATAGGTTGTATTTTGAAGAATGCCAAGTCCCAACACAAACATGTTGATCCTCTCAGATAGTGTCTTATATTCCCTTCCATTTTCTCCTGTTTGTTGTTCGCCTCATTCTCGCTTTTTCCTTCGAGGAGTGATCGTGTTCTTTGAGAAGGGCAATCTTCTCTGAATTGGTAGATCGTTGAGGAAGATAACGAAGAAGAAATTATCCAAATGGAAGAGGATATAATTAATTACGATGAGAACATCAATTGTCTGGAGCTAATGGAAACTGAAATTGAGAAGATGATCGATGATATATTTGAAACGGACTAGTGTTCCTCTTTGTTTTGTTGGTTATTCGGTTATTAAATAAATGTTATGAATTTATGAGCAGCGTATATCCGTGCACTACGTTTGCCAATGGTGAAAAATGGAATGAGAGGGCAGGGGAGATTCATCGTTTTGATTGTTATACCAATACATCATTTAATAGAACTGAACAAGGAATAGATTGGAAGGTACGGTCTCACACGAGTTTGTTCATCTCAATGAGTACACCGAGTCAGAGAGTAGAAAAAGAAGGGATGAAAGTGGGAGAAGGAATGGGAGGGGGAATGGGAGAAGAATACGTTGCCGAATTTCTATTTGTTGATTAGCCACTATTTAATTTACTCCTCAGCGATGTTAAGTATGTCGTTTCAATAATGTCGTTTAGCCTAGAAATAAAAATAAAATTTTCAAATAAGTTGCCAAAAATGTTGCAAAAAAGCTGCATCAAAAAGAATTCGATCCAACAACATAAGGATCCCAAGACCGCAGTCTTACCGGCTGAGCCATAGGACACTCAAGGGGTGAACTCGCCAAATCGGATACGAGTCTGCTCAAGGAGAGAGGAATGGAAGGAGCCGTTGTTCCCATCGCTGTGTCTTCACTATTTAATTCATAACTCAGAGGTGGGCCCGAGTTGTGCGAACTACCGACGTACATATTTTAGTTTTTCTATGCCCCACACACCCAAGCGAGTTAAATTTTTTACAATTTGTTTTCAATGTAAATACCAACGAAAAAACGCAAGTTTTTGCGAATTTCACAATTTCAAAAATAGTACTGAATTTACCTAGAAAAATGAATAGGAGTCTATATTCAAAGTTTTTGAATATCTATAACCGTTCCGTTGCTATAGCGAAAAAAGTGAAAATTCCACTGATCTTTGACCTTTTGTACTGACCCAAATATTGATTTGCATGTAAAGTGAAATGGTCCAGGTTATTAAGCACCTTGAACAGTACCTAAAACAGCATTTTGCTGGGAACCGATATTTTACCCTGTACGGAGTCCACTCGAAATTGTCTGACTCTTACGCAAACGGGCTCTTAACAGTATCAGAAGATTTCTGAAATTTTTTTTAGCAAGAAAAAGTAGCTTTAATTTCAGAATTCACGTAATCACTTACTCGAATCTTCATCTTCGAAGAATTAGCCTTCGGTTTCTTCGTCGTTGGTTCATAGTTTTCATTAGAAAAGTCAGAAAAATTTTCGACTAGTGCAGTTCTGGACACATTTCTCGATGATCTCCTTCTCTTTGCCACTTCAACGGTCTCAGATAAGTCCTGGATAGATCATTCATTCAATTTGGAGTTTAAGCCTCAATTCAAGAAAAAATAAACTCTCAACCTTTGCTCCATCTTCTTCGATAGTTTCATTATCCTTCTCATTCATTATTTCATCATTATCTTCATTCTCGAAAACAGGTTCATCTCCAATGTAATTTAATGCAGGCACCTGAACAAATGGAATTTTTATATTTTACTATTTAACAATATAAAACGAGGAATTTGACCTATATAAATGACATATTTTATAATTTTCGTATGTTTAAAATTTAGTCAAGCGTATACATCTGAATCTTGAGATAAAACCATTCAAATGAAAATTCGTATAATGTACCGCAGACTGAGCTCTGACTGAGCTCTCTTTATCTTCTCCTATAGTTCCATTAGCTATCGAATCATTCATAGTATCATCAGCATCTTCATTCACGAAATCAGCTCCCATGTTATTCAATGCAGTTACCTGAACAAGTAATGACACCAATCAATTAGATTTTTAAAGATCCACTACTTGTTTATTCAAGATAATGTTATAACATAAGCGGTAAAAATATACTCATTATGTACCTCAGACTGACACTGAGCTATGCCATCATTAAGCACAATGCTGGCAACGTCATCACTATCCCCAGCAAGATCACCATCCTTGTGAGTATCCTGAATTTTAAAAGTTTTGAAAAAAAGGTTTGTTTACAAATCCTACCACATCTTCATAGGGAATATCTTCATCTTTGATTGCCATTTCATCATCCCAGATATTCTGCAATGAAATGTGATTGTTCCTATCAATTCATTTTTAAAAATCACCTCATCGAATAGCTCTTCCTTTGGCACTTCTAACCAATTCTGAATTAAATATTGGTTAAAATATTTGCAAGCCAAATGACAACTTACAACTGGTGGTTCTTCATGTGAGTAATCACAGTCGTTATGAGAAGAATCATTCGAATGAAGGGGATGCATCAGAGAAGGTTGAGAAGATTCCTGAACGATTAAATAAAATAAAATAAAAATAGACTGAAAAAACAAACTTGATGGGTCTGAGTAAACATTTCTGCAGATTCCTTCATCAGATTCGAAGGAAGGGAATGAACCGGATAAAAGTCAGATACTTCCTGAACAAATGAGTTATATATTTTTCTGGCAATATGCAAATACATGAATTGATATTCACTCACTTGATCGGTCTGTGTGAACATTTCTCCACATTCCTTCACTTGATTTCTTTCTTTAGTCAATTCATGGAGAGCGAAATGAAGACATTCAATTTGCCCGTACACAAGAGAGCGAAACTCATCGTTCCTACACAAAATAAATGCATGATTACACTCACTATAAATAAATACTGAACTTTGAATTGACTAAAAATAGTGAACAAATGGCCCACTTGTTTTTATCTAACTGGAAGGAGAGAGATCGCTCGGACTCAAGAAACATCAACGCTCTCTGAACTTTCTGAAAAAAAAGATATCGCTTTAACATTTGAATGTTTTTAAACATGTTAAAACACTAATTTTAAATCTAAGCTCACATCGAAGTCAGATTTCTTGTTAAGAACAACAGCCATCGTATCGATGCTTCTTGTGAGCAGAGAAACGACGCTATCGTTTGACACAGACGACATTTCGTAACTCTGAAAATGCCAGTTTTACAGGATAAAATTCCGGAACAGCCGCTGCACGGTCAATTGTGTGAGAATACTGAACTTCAATGATAAAAAGTACCTTTTTCTTCCATTGTTCTACGATCGAAAGAGGCTCCTCGGGGAGAGCCATTCCTCACTGAAGCTCGAATAATGAACGAGATTAGAGTAAATGCCGCAATCGGTATTTTCAAACGCGATTAAAATAGTAAGCTCGCTTGGATACAGTGCTTTCGACGATGGGGAATCTATTACCGAAATAGAAAATTAAAAAAAAAACTAAATTATAACAGCGGCTTAAAATACTAAAATCCACTGACTACCGTACTCGTATAGTTGAGTTGGAGCACGCATTTGAGTTGCTGCGAAGTTTTATTTTCGTGATTTTTAATAGTTGTATAATACAACTTTTATAAAACTTTTATTTTGAACATTTTTATCTGTTTATTTTAAATTTGTGAGGGGAAATTACACTAAAATAAGCATCGTATTGAGTACGCTTAAGTCGGGTTGGAGAATTACAGTAATCCACTTGAATAACCCGTCAAGAGATGCACTGGGAAATGAATAAATGGGATGAAATAATGAAGAAGCAATCATTACTGATAAATAATTATTCTGCATACCGAAACAGATTGAACAGTAGTTCATCAAGAATTCATCAAAGTATAACACAATTACTTTATCGGATGAACGGTACACATAGCGTTGTCTAGCAGGAAATCTCAAGAACTCTAATCCTGGATAAAAATCGATAACACGGAATTGGGCTGTGATGAATAAAGTTTGAAAACGAGAACTCATAAACGTTTACTAATTGACAAAATGGAATGAACTGAAACACACAAACAAGGTACAGCTCATTATTATCTTGACTATGATTTAGCGACTTCGTGAAGAGTGAAATCGCGACGAGTGCACTGAAAAAAAAAGAATAAACAATAAAACAGGTCTTAATTAAAACATCAACCGGCTTGGAGCTAACTTGCATGAGATATTTTCGCTCAATAAAAATGGATAAATATTTGCAAGAACCTCATTGGTGTGCTCCGAATCGGCACGAAAGGGTCCAAGGCGATTCGCTCAAAGATATGCAGGTGGTGGTGTATGCTCGCGTGCAGTGTCAAATCACAGAAATTTTCACTTTTTTTCGCTGCACCCCGGCTACACCACTCGAGTTTTGTCAGTTTTGCGAGGTTGCTCATTATTATATTTTACGTTTACCCTAGTTAAATCGGTAGCTTTTATCGTGTTGTGTCCCATTCAAGAACGATTCAAAAGCTGGGAAACCAATTCGCGGATAATAAGTGGACATCTGATTTTCTACTGAAATCCACTTGGCATGGTGCCAAAGCCATTCCAAAAGTGCTTCCACGCGGAAAACTACGGTACTTGAATTATTTTGTCATGATGTGACGACTCGTCTTTTTGTTTTATGGGACCCGTTCGTGTCGGGTTTGGAATGGCGATACTTGGCTCCACACGAACACATAAGATAGATTCCCTTCTGAAAAATAGAAACTGGGTAAAAAAAGCGCTCATTGTTTTTTTTTTACAAACTTACAGCACTTAGACTCGACTTGTGATGTTTATGGAGATGAGATTCATACCCTCTCGCAGTCGATGGATATACCTACATTACAGGGAATATATTACAATCCAAACTAATCCTCATAATAATTGATTGTACACACTAAATATATACGATACTCACATCGCATAGAAGGCACTGGGGAGTCGTCTGAAAATAATTTGTCACTATTTCAAGTGTGTGAAAGGATTTGATCAAAATCGTGATATACCTTCTCATCAACAATTTTGTGGAGAGTGAAATCGCGATGAGTGCACTGAGAAAAAAAATTAATAAACAATAAAACTGCGCTTAATTAAAACAGCAACCGGCTTGGACCTAACTTGTATGGTATATTATTGGTCAGTAAAATAAATACGTGGAAGAATGATACCTCTTTAGTGTGCTTGGAATCGGGTGGGAAATGGCGATATTTGACGCCACACGAGCATAGAAGATAGATTCCATTCTGAAAATAGGAAACTGGGTAAGAAAGCGCTGAATGTTTTTTTTTACAAACTTACAGCGCTTAGACTCGACTTGTGATGTTTATGCAGATGAGATTCATACCCACACGCAGTCGATGGATACGTCTGAATTGTATGGAAAATATTACAATCGAAACTACCCCACAAAAAAATTGTACACATTGAATAAATACAATACTCACATCGCATAGAATGCACTGGGGAGTTTTCTGAAATTGCTCATCAATTTAAATGTGCCAACAGATTCTCAATATACCTGCACATCGTCAATTCTCCGAATCAATCCTTCGTTCATTCGAACTAGGGTGAAGTTGGCGATTTCGCACTCAAAAGTACAATATTATCGTATATTTTTTTTTTATATTTTCACCATGCTTGCGTGCTTACTCGAACGGGTTTCGACTCCACATTCACAGCGAAGAGCGAGACCAGACTGAAGATCAATTCAATAGTAACAATGTAAAATTTCAGTTAGCGGGGATAGGCTATCTGCCCCAGGTATGGTTGAAAAGAATTGAACTAACCAATACGAGAGTTGTAGAATGTTTCCTTTTGAGATGGCCGACAAATGAATGAGCAGACGTTGTTTGGAACTGTAATCAATGAGTATGAATTCCAAAGAAAAGAAAAACTTACTTTTTCATAACAGAAATTTTCATATTAATTAAAAAAAAACATATTAATTGTTAACCTCGCATTCAGTGCACTTCATTATTCTTGAATTCGACTCTTCGGAAAGAGCCATCCTTGATTACAGCTCGAATCATAATATCTATCAATGATAGCCAAGTAATCATTCTGCATACCACAACAGATTGGGGTAGAAGTTCGTGAAAGAAAGAGCACATCATAATAACTTTATCTGATGAACGAAAAATTAAGTAAATTTCGACCTAACAAGCATACTCTCAAATAATCTAATCTTAGCCGGGACTCGATGAAACTAAATTAGGAAGGAAGATAAACAAAGGAAGAAAATGGAGGGTCATTAACTATTTTTTTTACTATTGACAACACGTTTAACAACAAAAAAAAACAAAGAAAGAAACAAGAAACAGCAAATTATTTTATGTTTTGATCTTGCTTCTCACATTTCGGCGACTTTGTGAAGAGAAAATTGGCGACGAGAGCACTGAGAAAAGAGATTAACGAAGATCAATAGATGAATATATTTCACTACAGTAATCTATGCATGTGCCTGGCGCTCTTGCCTAATTGACAAACAAACATTCATGAACAGGGAGGCTCTTTTTTAAAAAAGTAACTGAAATGCTAAATTAATCAAAGGAAAGGAACCTCAAAAGGATGATCGATATCGGGATGGTGATCCTTTTGATACTTGGTTCCACACGAACATTGAACGAAAACTCCATACTAAAATAAGTACAAATATACAAATTATTATTAACAAAACAGTACTACGACTTTAACCATCGTTTTATGACTAGTTTTGCTGCTCCGTTAACAGATCAAATTTAGGGAATAAACTTACATCGCTCAGGAGCGAATTGTGATGTCGATGGAGATGCGCCACATAGCCAACGGCCGTCTTGGGATACATCTGAAACGACAGAGAAAATAATATGTCGGATCTAGTTACTATGAGCTGCCATTGTATCCATTCAATTAGAGTCACCTCGCATAGAAAACACTGGGGAGTCGTCTGAAAAGCATCAATTAGTAAACCAAAATGTTTGGAAATGCTTTAACAGATTAAACAAGTTATAAATTAAATTCACCTTCACATCCGCGAATGTCTGAATCGGTCCTAGTCTCTTTCGAACAATAGAGAAATTGGAGATATCGCACTAAATACAAGAAGATTATTAGTTATTTCGTCTAACAATTTCACCTTGTGATGATTCGACCGAATTTCGACTCCACAATCACAGCGAAGAGCGAGACCAGCCTGCATTCGAAAATTATGAATGGCAGAAAAGCAATTTACTCGCCAAAACGAGAGTGGTAGAATGCTTGTATCTGAGATGTGTTACTAATGAACCAGGATACGCCGTTTGGAACTGCAATTATGAACACCGAATCTCAAAACTTTTATTTCGCAAAATATTTTGTACTATATTATCTTCAGTGAAAAATACTAACCTCGCATTCAGTGCAAGTCATTTTTCTAGAATTTCTCTTAGAAATGGCTGATCCATCGACCTTCTCGGTAGAATTAAGAGATTTCTGAAGACTCAGCCGGACTCCTTCCGTTGAAATTGTAGAATAATTTGTAAATTCACCTACTTTAATCTTCATCTTCCAACAGTCGGTCTTCGATTTCTTCATCAATGGTTGGGAATCTTCTTGAGATTTGTCCAGATATTCATTATCAGCGAATTTCATCGGTATGGGCATATTTACCGAAGATATTCTGGCGATATCATAATCAACAATACTCGATACGTCACCTCTATCTCCATCAGAATACTGAAATTTTAGAACTCATTTCTCCTTTAAGAGATACTTAAAAGTTAATTGAAAACAATTGTCCAACCACATCATCAATGGGCATCTCTTCTTCCTTGATTCCCATATCATCTCCCAAGTAATTCTGAAATGGAGCTTATTTGCAACTCCTTCGAAACACAATTCACCTCAATCTTGATTGTACTCTCATCGAATGGTTCTTCCTTGGGTATCTCGAACAAATTAGGAATCTGAAAAAAAATATTTATAAGGTAAAATCAAAATGAAACTAACATTAGCCTGAATATCTCGTGTTTAACCATAATTATTCGATATATATATATTTTTTAATCACTTACTTACAATTAGCCTAAAGTAACTTACTTCTTCAGCCTGAGTAAGCTTTTCTCCACATTCCATCACTTCATTCCTTTCCTTAGTCAATTCACTGAGAGTGACACGAAAGGGTCCAAGGCGATTCGCTCAAAGATATGCAGGTGGTGGTGTATGCTCGCGTGCAGTGTCAAATCACAGAAATTTTCACTTTTTTTCGCTGCACCCCGGCTACACCACTCGAGTTTTGTCAGTTTTGCGAGGTTGCTCATTATTATATTTTACGTTTACCCTAGTTAAATCGGTAGCTTTTATCGTGTTGTGTCCCATTCAAGAACGATTCAAAAGCTGGGAAACCAATTCGCGGATAATAAGTGGACATCTGATTTTCTACTGAAATCCACTTGGCATGGTGCCAAAGCCATTCCAAAAGTGCTTCCACGCGGAAAACTACGGTACTTGAATTATTTTGTCATGATGTGACGACTCGTCTTTTTGTTTTATGGGACCCGTTCGTGGTGAAATGAAATGATTCGATGAGGCCATACACAAGAGAGCGAACCACATCATTCCTGTGCAAATTTATTCATGAAATATATCGCTATTTATCTATTTTAGATTGTGAGTAAAACGGAATCTCACTTGAACATATCTATCTGAAGGGAAACTGATCGCTCGTATTCAAGATAAGCCAAAGCTCTTTGAATTCGCTGAAAACATTTCCTTAGATAAATATATAGTATCAACAAAAAACAAAATATAAACTTATTTTTAAACCCACGTTAGGGTCCGAATTCTTATTGAGAACTAAAGCCAACGTATCAAATTCTTTTGTGATAAGAGACGCAATAATGTCGTTTGTTTGAGACGACAGTTCGAAACTCTAAAAATTTGATTTCGGATGCAATCACAGAGCTAAAATAATCAATGACAATTTGTGGCAAAATGTTACTAAAAACGCTTTAAAAAAAAGGTACCTTTATCTTCCATTGTTCTACGATCGAAGGAGATTCCCCGGGAAGAACCATTTCTTTCAAGAGCCCGAAAAATTAAAAGCGATTGAAAAATCAAATAATAAAGCTGCTTATCGTAACAAATCATAATTCATAATTCCTTCATATTTCATCATAATAAGAGGAAATGATGTAGAACTATAACAAGGACATCAATTGATAAACGTGAGCGAGGATATGAGAAACAAAGTATGAAAATGAGAACTTATCAATGTTTAACTATTGACCCCACGATGAACAACAAATTCAATTCAGAAATGCAACAAAAAAGGAAGAAAAAAACTGTGAATTCCTCGGGAAGGGCTATTCCTGACTGGAGATCGAATAATAAAAGCGATTAAAGATTTAAATAATAATTCTGAATACCGTAACAGATTAAACAGTTGTTCATCTCGAAATCGACAGTGTACGTCACAAATACTTTATCAGACGAACGAGAGAATGATAGGCATCAGCCAAGCAGTAAATGAGCCGAGATTTGGACAGATGTGGACAAAAGTGAGCAAGGATGAGTTAACGACGTATGAACATAAGAAGTCATCAGGTAAAGGTTAACTACTGAGAACACAATGTACAAATGCAATTAGTAAAACAGACAAACAAAGACGAAACTGCTTGAATATGTCTTGATTCTGCTTACTTATCGGCGAGTTTGTGGAGAGTGTATTCGAGACGATTGCACTGGGAAATAAAATTATAATTTTGTTAACGTCATCCGACCAGTTCCTCACTTGATCGGTTAAAAATTGGCATATCGTTCAAAAAAAAAATTTTAAAAATCGAGAACAGTACCTCATTGGTATGCTCCGGATCGGGTCTGGAATGGCGATACTTGGCTCCACACGAGCACATAAGATAGATTCCATTCTGAAAAATGAAAACTGTGTAAAAAAGCGCTAATTGTTTTTTTACAAACTTACAGCACTTAGACTCGACTTGTGATGTTTATGGAGATGAGATTCATACCCTCTCGCAGTCGATGGATATACCTACATTACAGGGAATTACAGGGGATAATATTACAATCAAAATTAGTCCACATCATATTAAAAGAGTGAAACGCTTACCTCGCAAAGAATACACTGAGGGGTCGTCTGAAATGTGTATTGGTAATCAATATTTTAAGAAGAATTTTTACAGATATTAACAAGGAATAATTTACCTTCTCATCGTCTAATCTCTTAATCGGTCCATCTCTCTTTCGAATTACAGTGAAGTTGGCTATGTTACACTAAACAATATCTTATCATTTATATTGTTTCTAACTTTTCACCTTATCCTTATATTTGTGGTTGTTCGATTGAACCTCGACTCCACAATCACAGAGAAGAGCGAGACCAGCCTACATTCAGCATTAATATTGGCAAAAGTTCTATCGAGTTTACTACAATATCAATGATTGCAAGTAAATGAACCGACCAATGCAATAGTAGTAGAATGCTTCTTTTTGAGATGACCAACAAACATTTTAACTGATGTTGTTTGGAACTGTAATCGGCAAGATATTAACACAGGTGCTCACTGGTATTTTTTCTCGACAAAAATAGAAATGATATTACTGACCTCGCATTTAGTGCACTTCATTTTTTTGGGTTTCCTTTAGAACTGGACGATCTTACCTTCTTCTCAACAGTATCAGAAGTTTTCTGAAATTCCAGCAATAAAAGGTAGCTTTAATTTTAGAATTCACGTAAGTACACTTACTCTAATCTTCATCTTCGTAGAATTAGCCTTCGGTTTCTTCATCGTTGGTTCATAGTCATCATCAGAAAAGTCAGAAAAATCATCGACTAGTGCAGTTCTGGACACATTTCTCGATGACCTCCTTTTCTTTCCCACTTCAACAGTCTCAGATAAGTCCTGGATTCACCATGTATTAATTTCGAAATTTAAGCCTTAATTCAAGAAAAAAAATAGAACTCTCAACCTTTGCTCCATCTTCTTCGATATTATCCTTTTCATTCATCGTTTCATCATTATTTTCATTCTCGAAATTAGGTTCATCTCGCACGAAATTCAATGCAGGAACCTGAACAAATCAAACATTATATCTTACTATTTAACAATAGAATACGAGGAATTTGTAGTATATATAAGACATATTTTTTTATTTTCGTAAATATGTTTGTTTAAAATTTAGTCAAGCGTATACATCCGAATCTTGAGATAAAAGCATTCAAATGAAAATACACATAATGTACCGCAGAATGAGCTCTCTCTTTATCTTCTCCCATAATTTCATTAGCCATCGAATCATTCATAGTATCATCAACATCTTCATTCACGAAATCAGCTCCCGTGTTATTCAATGCAGATACCTGAACAAGTAATGACCCCAATTAATTAGACATAATTTATCAATTAGATTTTTAAAGATCCACTACTTGTTCATTAAAGATAATGTATAAGCGGTAAAAAATACTCATAATGTACCTCCGACTGAGCTCTGACATAATCTACAATGCATGCGACGTCCACACTATCCCCAGCAAGATCGCCATCCTTGTGAGTACCCTGAATTTTAAGTTTTGAAAAAAAAAGCTTTGTTTACAAATCCTACCACATCTTCATAGGGAAAATCTTCATCTTTGATTGCCATTTCATCACCCCAGATATTCTGCAATGAAATGTGACTGTTCCTATGAATTCATTTTTAAAAATCACCTCATCGAATAGCTCTTCCTTTGGCACTTCTAACCAATTCTGAATTAAATATAGGTTAAAATATTTGCAAGCCAAATGACAACTTACAACTGGCGGTTCTTCATGTGTGTAATCACAGTCGTTATGAGAAGAATCATTCAAATGAAGGGGATGCACCAGAGAAGGTTGAGAAGATCCCTGAACGATTAAATAAAATAAAAGTAAATATATTTTTCTGGCAATATACGAATACATGAATTGATAATCACTCACTTGATCGGTCTGTGTGAACATTTCTCCACATTCCTTTACTTGATTTCTATCCTTAGTCAATTCATGGAGAGCGAATTGAAGACATTCAATTTGTCCATACACAAGAGAGCGAATCTCATCATTCCTGTGGTAATTTTAAATTTATTCATCTATATTAACTTTTCCGCCTAAACGAGAGAAAAATGTCTCACTTTATTTTATCAAACTGAAGGGAGAGTGATCGCTCATATTCAAGAAAGGACAAAGCCCTCTGAATTCTCTGAAAAAATAGCAATATTTTGAAAGCATTATTAAGGTAAAAATACATCGAATCATAATATACGTACATCATTGTCAGCTTTCTTGTTGAGTGCAACGGAAATTGTTTCAATGCTTCTTGAAAGTAGAGATACAATACTGTCATTAGACGCCGACGACATTTCAGAACTCTGAAAATATCAACCAATATTGCGTTCAAATCGAACATATCAGATGAACGTTTTTAAGGTGATGCCCTCGAGCCCTCTAGCAGTCACAACTTAAAAAAATTGATTTTTAACGCACCTTCTTTTTCCATTGCTCCACGATCGAAAGAGGTTCTTCGGGGAGAGCCATTCCTCACTGAAGCTCGAATATTGAACGAGATTAGAGTAAATACCGCAATCGTTATTTTCAAACGCGATTAAAATATTATGCTCGCTTGGATACAGTGCTTTCGACGATGGGGAATCTATTAGCGAAAAAGAAAATTCAAAAAACTTAATAATAACAAAATTACAGCGACTTTTACAAAAACTCAAATTATTTGTAGGGACGTGCAAACCGGAAAATAAAAATTGAGAGCCGGGGAAAGGTCTGTGCCACTAGTGGTAAACTTCGTAAAAATCACGGAAACTGAGAATTTGGCTTTTGAATTTTGCCCTTTTGGTATGTTCCACTTTTTAAATTAGCTATGCCGCGTTGCAGGAGGTGCGCCTTCCAAATTTCAGCTATTTTATGCGCTCTGTATCCCATTAAAGCGCATACGCAATTTTCAGCAAAATTGAAATCATGGAATTTCTTAGAAGCCGCTTTGAAGTTAACGATGTAATCACATCGAGAAAGGGATCCGACCCGTTATTTATAATATTTCTTTTAATTTCATACATAGAACTCAATTTAACTTTCTGAATCATGCATTTTAAACACCGAATTAGGTTGATATTCACTGGTTTGTGTGAAATTTCAGTTACCCATTCGTAGATACCGTATACCTAGGTCTAATTCAAGATCACTGCTAGCGCTAAGCGAAAAAAATCACCTATTACACTATCAATTCTTAAGTTTCAAAAAATGCTCTACATAATAGAATTGAAAATAAACAAGGAAAGAGAATGTGAAAATTACAATGGTTGACATGTCGAGAAGATGTGACCCATAGAACCTTGCATTCGATGGCACTACACCACGGTGGGCGGGGCTTAGAATAGGTGCTTGGTTCTCTCTTAAATTAAAATATTTTAAAATTCTGGAAGTGCTATTAGGATTCTGCACGGCCGAGAGCCCAACAACCAAAAAATGTGAATTTTAGACAGAGTTTCAATTTTTACGTGAACGTCCCTAGCTCAAATTTACCATTGGACTACCGTACTACTATAGTTGAGTTGGAGCACGCATTTGAGTTGGAGCGATTTTTTTCGTGATTTTTAATTTTTCTAGAGCCCGAAAAATTAAAAGCTATTGAAGAATAAAATATTCAATCTGCATATCGAAACAGAATCAATCATCTCAGTATCGGCAGAGGATATTATAATACCTTTATCGATTGAACAAAAACATAAGGTTCCTCCAAATAGGCAACAAGGACATCAATTGATAAACGTGAGCAAGGATATGAGAAACAAAGTATAAAAATGAGAACTTATCAGCAAATGTTTAACTATTGACCACACGATGAACAACAAATTAAGCTTGAAATGCAACAAAAAGGAACAAAAAACTGCGAATTATTATCTTGAATATCTTCTGATTCTGCTTAATCATTGCCGATTTTGAGAAGAGTGAACTCGCGACGGGTACACTGAGAAAATATAGCCATGATTCGAAAATCTCGAAAATACCTCTTTTGAATGCACAGAATCGGCATGGTTCTTACGGTATTTGACACCACACGAGCACTCAAGATAGATTCCGTTCTGGAAATTGATAATAGCGTCGAAACTTCGAAACAAACTTGCAGCACGTAGATCCGACTTATGATGAATTCTCAGATGACTAATGTAGGCTGATGCTGTCTTTGGATATGCCTGAAATTAGAACATATTACGATCGGAATTTAAAATCCTGCAGCCAATGGTAATCATTCAACGTAAAACACTCACATCACACAGGAGACACTGAGGAGTCTGAAATAAGGGGAGGTTGTTTAATAATGATGAAAATAAAAATGAATTGAAAAGATTGAACAAATATTCACCGTATCATCCTTGATTCTGTGAATGGGCCCATCTCTCTTTCGAATAACAGTGAAGTTGGAAATTTCGCACTCAATAATAAAATATTAGTGATTATTTCGTTTACCATCAGACTTTGTATTCGTGACCCAGCGAACGAGTTTCTACTCCACAATCGCAGCGAAGCACGAGACCAGCCTGAATTCAATTGTTAATTTGACTATTGTTCTTCCTTTGGTTAAAAACTCCGAATATTAAGGAGCACAAGGTCGGAACAAAGCTGTATCAACATAAAGAATCATCTAATTTGGACCATCGTCTGTTGTATAGATGCCAAAACTGATTTAACTGACCAATGCAAGAGTGGTAAAATGAATCCTTCTGAGGTGTGCTAAGAATGTACCAGTGGACCTTGTTTGATACTGAAAAGAATCATAAGATCAGTTTCACCGTAGAGTTCCCGTTATTGCCTCAACTGTAATGAATTATTGTACTCTTGTTTCATTCAAATGCTATTTTTACTTTGTTTCACCGTTATTTCATCGAAATAGCATAAATATTATTATTATAAAATTATAAAAAAATCGGAACTTCTTCGGTTTTTGGCCCAGTCAACAACCGCACCGAATGCGGAGGGGGTGGAAAATGAGAATGGTAGGGAGGGAATACTCTGCGAGAAAAGGCTGGGCCAAAAACCGAAGAAGTGCCAAAAATTCAATTAAACCCATTCACAAACTATATAGCGTGATGAAGGCCTGAGTGATATTGTAAATTATCTACCTCGCATTCAACGCACTGCATTGCTCTGCAATTTTCCTTTGCTTTTCTACAACCCCTCTGTGATGACTTTAAGCCGATTCCATCCTTTACTAATCCCTTGATTTCTTTAGCATTCGAATAAAGCATCGTTTCAACGGCATCTGTATTATCGAAAAGATCTTCCTTGCAATTCATTGGAAGCATCTGAATTTTTTTGATTATAATAAGAATTACAATGCAAATATCATAATAAATTAAAATTTTCAGTTTAGTAATCAGACGAGAATCTGTTGTTATAATAAATATTATCAATGCACCTTATTGTTAGACTGAATCCTGTCATCACCATCCACAATTCTTGCCACTTCTCGTTTATCTTTGATAATTTCCCCATCAGTATGTAGAGTATCCTAAATATTTGGAACTAAAAAATAATAACACTCACTGCAAAAGATATTTTGTATATTAAAAAAAGAAACGAACCATATTATCATTAGGCATCTCTTCATTCTCGACTGCCATTTCATCTCCCCAGTAATCCTCAAAAAGAATCTAGTTAATACTATTAATCCAACACGAAACGCACGTTACCTCAATCTTAATAAAATTTTCATCAAATAGTTTTTCATTTGGCATTTCGAACCAGTTCGGAATCTGAATGCTGTAAATTAGGCGAAATAAAATAGAACTAGTAATAGGCGGTTCATCTTTTGCTAAAAAACGTGAAAGCGTTAATTAACTCAACTGTTGATGCTCGTTCGAATGGTATATAGAACTAGCCTTAATTTCATAACAAGGCTATGCGGTTCCCGATTTAGTGTTGGAAACTCATCATAAAACATAATAGCTACTTACTAGATCAGTCTGAGTGAATATTTCAGTAGATTCCTTAACTTGATTTCTTTCTTTTGTCAATTCACAGAGAGTGAAATGGAGAGATTCGATTTGACCATACACAAGAGAGCGAACCTCATCGTTCCTGCACAATTAACAATATATCACGGAAACACTGTTTTATCAGTAATTTTGTTCTTATGCACACTCAATTCTTATATGGTATTTTTTTCCAATTAAACACATAATAGGAAATTCTCACGTGATTTTATCAAACTGAAGGGAGAGCAATCGCTCTGACTCGAGAGACGCCAGAGCCCTCTCAATACGCTTGAACAATAGTATATTATGCGCATCATAATTAGTCAAAATTAACTCACATTAAGGTCGGATTTCTTGTTGAGAACTACCGCCATCGTTTCGATGCTTTTTGAAAGCAAAAGTGCAATACTGTCGTTAGATTCAGACGATATGTCGATACTCTGAAAATGTCAGATTTTGGATATAATTCTGCAATTATCGCACCAGTAGAAAACCAGTGTTGTGCGACCCCTCTAACTTTGGTGTTTACTCCCGCGATTGGACCATTGTGCATCCCAAAATTAGCCGAAAGTATCGATTTTTCGCACTTGTACCCCCAGAAAACACCATCTTGTAACCCCTGAAAAACATGGTTGGTCGTTAACGCTCAACACGAGGCAAAACACTCAAGTAAAATACCTTTTTCTTCCATTGTTCAACGATCGAAAGATTTTCCTCTGGAAGAGCCATTCCTGACTGAAGGTCGAAGAATTAAAGTGAAAAAGGTCTTAAGATAATTATTCTGCATGCGATAACAGATCTAATAGCAAGCCATCGAGGATTCAGCACAAAACATCATCATTACTTTATCAGATTATCAGAGTGAACTCGAGACGGTTGCACTGAGATGTGAGATAAAAGAAATAATTGTGAAAAATAAATATATAACACTTCATAGGACCAAAACATCTCTCGAAAAAATAACCAATCTCAGTGATGTCGTTCAAATAAAATATTATTTACATTCAAAGGAAGATACCTCATTAGTGTGTTCCGAATCGGGTTTGTTATGGCGATATTTGGCTCCACACGAGCAGACAAGGTAAATTTTATTCTGATAATTAATATTCATTTGGAATAATATTTACATAAGTGATTTTTGTGGAGCCCTAGTAGAAATTTATCGTAAAATGAAAAGCCCCTGTCAAATAGCGGAAGATAGGCCATCAGTGAAGTCAATCGCTCCACTAATACCTTAATAGGCGAGAGGAAATTTAGCACATGAACTTACAGCGCTTAGACACGTTTTATGATGAGTCCTGAGATGAAAAATGTATCCAACGGGTGTCTTTGGGTACGTCTGAAAGAAAATAGAGCATATTACACATAAATTTTGCCATCAACGAATTCATTCAATTAGCACAACTCTCACCTCGCATAGAATGCACTGAGGATTCTTCTGAAATAGTACGTTTATCAATATAGGAGTGTGGATATAGAAATGAACAAAGAACGGCGATTACCTTATCATAATTATTATTGAATGTCTGAATCGGTCCATCTTTCACTCGTACAACGGTGTAGTTAGCTATTTCACACTCAACAGAAATTGTTATCACTAATTTTGAATGCAATTTCACCTTAAATTGGTGCTTATATGAGCGTACTTCGGCTCCACAATCACAGCGAAGAGCAAGACCAGCCTGTATTCACAAATAATGAAATTATAGACAGAAAACAATTTAATTGTTAAAACTAACCAATACGAGAGTAGTAGAATGCTTCATTCTTAGATGTGAAACGAATGAACAAGCTGACATTGTTATAAACTACAATCAGTAAGTTATACACAATCTCAACACTAGTATTTTACAACGCATATTGTCCTAAATTATATTCGCGAAAAATACTGACCTCACATTCGGTGCAATATAATTCTCTAGAATTTCTGGCAGAACTGAGTGATCCACTGATCTTCTCGATAACATCAAAAGAGTTCTGAAATGACAATAAGTACATATTACGTCAGTTTGTGAGTGAAAAGGATTCATGGAGTATTCATGTACCTCAGCCTGTGTCCCGGCATCATTATCCATAATATTCGAGTCGTTTCCTCTATTCTCAGAAATATCCCAATCAGCCATGTTAGTATCCTGAAAATCCCCTTGTTATCGCTTCCTTAGAAGAATCAGAAAATAATTTACCATAATATCATTGGACATCTCAGCTTTAATGTCCATTTCATCTCCCCAGTATTCCTCAAATGAAAAATAGTTTATACGAAGGTGATCGAAAGTCTTTCTACCTCATTTTTGATTGAAATCTCCTCGAATGGTTCTTCCTTGGGCGGCTCGAACAAATTTGGAATCTGACAAGTCATATATTCAAATTTAAAAAGAAGCCAAATTGAAACTAACAATAGACGGTTCTTTGCTTGCTTGATCATAGGCGTTATGAGAATCATTATCCGAACGAATGGGATACTCCAGAGTTTGGGAAAGTTCCTTAAAAGATTTAATAGATTTGAATTATTTATTATAAGTCCAATTTTTTCGATTAAAAAAGAAATATATAATGAAATCACTTACTTGATCAGTCTGAGTGAACATTTGAGCAGATTTCTTCACTTGATTTCTTTCCTTAGTCAATTCATGGAGAGTGAAGTGAAGTGATTCGACGAGGCCATACACAAGCGAGCGAACCTCATCGTTCCTGCACAATTATTCGTATGAATCAGTGGTTGAACTCGAAGTATAAGGTGGTGGGAAATGGTAATACTGGGGGTAATCACAGTTCATTTTTTTCCACTAAAAAATTGACTTACTTCATTTTATCGAATTCAAAGGAGAGTAATCGCTCGTATTCAAGAACGGACAACGCCCTTTGAACCCTCTAAAAATATTGTTTTGCGAAAAAAATGAGTAAAAATAAAAATAAAATATACGCACATCATGGACCGCTGTCTTATTGAGTACAACGGACATTGTCTCTATTCCTCTTGAAATAAGATACACAATACTGTCATTTGATGCAGATGATATTTCGTAACTCTAGAAAAGGTTAATTACATTCACCATTCAAAATAAGGCTACTATAAATTGCATTGTTAGCTTCGATAATGGATACGCAGCCTTAAAATTCTCACTGATAAGCATAAATAATACATTTTATTTCAAAAATCCGACCTTTATCTTCCATTGCTCTACGATAGAAAGAGCTTCTTCGGGGAGAGCCATTCCTGACTGACACTCGAATAATAAACTAAATTAACGTTTGAGATAATTATTCTGCATGCAATAACAGACTGAACAACATCTCATTAATAATTCAACTAACAATAAGTGTAGCATTTTCTTTATCGAATGAACGAGCCTTCTATCTATCAGCAAAAAATACTCATGAATACTCTGACCGTAACGATAATCATTACTCAATTAGGAAATGAAAACAAAATGACGATCTATTTAACAAAGAAGAGAAAACGATGATAAAAAAACAGTTATTAATTCAACAAAGAAACAAGAAACATTATTAGCTCAAATAGGTCTTGATCCTGCTCCTCACTTATTGATAAATTTGTGAAGAGTGAAATCGAGACGGGTGCACTGAGAAAAAAAATTAAATATGAAGAGGTCAAACAAATATTTTCTGTTTTTTAAACTAAATCCGTGCATAAACTTATAATCGTAAAAAATGGATCGAGAAATAAGTCTTTTCTGAAGAGAATCTAGCCAAAATAAATCACATGGTCTCTTCCATACGTTAAATTCGGACATAAAAACAATGAACCTCTTTAGTGTGCTTGGAATCGGGACGTTCAGAGCTATAGTTGACTCCGCATGAGCACTCAAGCCAGATTCCATGCTGGAAATTAAAAAAATAATATTTAGTGTGCTGTAGGTGTCAAAGACAGCAAGGTTATGAAATTTTTATATGTTGGCACTTTTAGTCTAAAAGTTTTAGATAAACGTTTAAAATTGGCAAAGAAACTCACTGCACTCAGGTGCGATTTGTGGTGATGCTTGAGATGGAAAATGTAGCCGCCGGCTGTCGTTGGATAATTCTGAAACAAAAAGAGAAAATATTACAATTAAAATATGTCAACATCGTTAGATTGAAAGAGTGCAACCCTCACCTCGCAAAGAAGACACTGGGGAGTCGTCTGCAATAAGGTTTGCTGACCATTATTTTAAAATGTAAATTGACAGAATTGGACAAAAGTAATACTACCTTCTCATCATTGAATGTCTTAATCGGACCATCTCTCTTTCGAACAACAGTGAAGTTGGCGATATCACACTCAATAGTTCAATATTTTCATCTACATTCCATTCAACTGTTCACCTTATCTCTGTATTTGTGGTTATTCGATTGAACTTCGACTCCACAATCACAGCGAAGAATGAGGCCGGCCTACATTCAGAATTATTTTAGATTTATAACCGTTTTCCCAGTGATAAAATAAATCCCTAAATTATGAAACAAAACATTTGAACTGACCAATACGAGAGTGGTAGAATGTTTCCTTCTGAGATGATTGATGAAAGAAACTACTGATGATGTTTGGAACTGTAATCAACAAATTATGAAAATTTGTTGATCTTAATTCCGCGTTCACACACAGTGGTCTAGACATAATGATCATAAATTATAAACCTCGCATTCAGTGCACTTCATTTCTCTAGTTTTTCCATTTGAACTGGCTGCTCTTCCTTTCTTCTTAATTACGAAAGAAGAAGTAGTCTGTAACATTAGTCAGAATGAGTAATTACTGTTTAAAATTGAAAACATGGAATTAGTCATTTATGTGTTTAAATTCAGTCAATCGTATGATATATCTGAATCTTCAGATAAAAATATTCTACTGAAAATTCGAAATGTACCGCAGACTGAGCTGTGATCTTCCCTTTATCGTCTCCCATAATTTCATTAACAATCGAATCATTCATAGTATCATCAATATCTCCATTACCGAAATCAGCTCCTATGTTATTCGATGCAGATACCTGAACAAGTAATGATCACAATAATTATTTATTTATTTATATATAACAAAAGCGGCAAAATAAAAAAAAAACAACTCATAATGTACCTCAGACTGAGCTATGCCATCATTAAGCACAAAGCTGGCAACGTCTCCACTATCCCCAGCAAGATCACCATCCTTGTGAGTATCCTGAATTTTAAAAAAAAAATTTTAAAAAAAGTTTGTTTACAAATCTTACCACATCATCATAGGCAATATCTTCATCTTTGATTGCCATTTCATTACCCCAGATATCCTGTAATGAAATGTGATTTTTCATATGAATTCATTTTTAAAAATCACCTCATCGAATAGCTCTTCCTTTGGCACTTCTAACCAATTCTAAATTAAATATATTTTCAAATATCTGCAAGCCAAATGACAACTTACAACTGGCGGTTCTTCATGTGTGTAATCACAGTCGTTTTGAGAAGAATCATTCGAATGAAGGGGATGCACCAGAGAAGGTTGAGAAGATTCCTGAAAGATTAAATAAGATGAAATTAAAATAGACTGAAAAAACAAACTTGATCGGTCTGAGTAAATATTTCTACAGATTCCTTCATCTGATTCGAAGGAAGGGAATGAACGGGATAAGAGTCAGATACTTCCTGAACAAATGAGTTATATATTTTTCTGGCAATATGCAAATACATGCATTGATATTCACTCACTTTATCGGTCTGTGTGAACATTTCTCCACATTCCTTCACTTGATTTCTTTCCTTAGTCAATTCATGGAGAGCGAAATGAAGACATTCAATTTGTCCATACACAAGAAAGCGAACCTCATCATTCCTGTGGTAATTTTAAATTTATTCACCTGAATTAACTTTCCGCGTAAATGGTCTCACTTGATTTTATCAAACTGAAGGGAGAGTGATCGTTCATATTCAAGAAATGACAAAGCCCTCTGAATTCTCTGAAAAAGTGCAATATTTTTAAAGTAAAATACATCAAATTAAAATGTACATACATCATTGTCAGCATTCTTGTTGAGTGCAACGGAAATTGTTTCAATGCTTCTTGACAGTAGAGATACAACGCTGTCATTAGACGCCGACGACATTTCAGAACTCTGAAAATACCAACCAATATTGGGTTCAAACCGAACATATGAGATGTACGTTTTTAGGGTGATGCCCTCGAGTCCTCTAGCAGTGACAACTTTTTCTTTAAATTGATTTTTTACGCACCTTCTTTTTCCATTGCTCCACGATCGAAAGAGGTTCTTCGGGGAGAGCCATTCCTCACTGAAGCTCGAATAATGAACGGGAATAGAGTTTTAGATAGTCATTCTGCATAGCGTAACAGATAGAACATAAGTTCATCAAGCATTCACCAAAGCACAACAGTAATACTTTATCGGATGAACGATATCATAGCTTTGCTTAACAGAAAATGGATAAAAATTTCGAAAACTCTAATGGTGGACAGAAACAATCGACACTTAAATGTGATACGACATGAAATGACGAATGAAAATGGAAAGAAACAAGAAACAGATAATAATTAGCTCGAATATTTTTTAATTCTCCTCACTTATCGGCGACTTTGTGAAGTGAGTATTCCCGACGGGTGCACTGAGACAAGATTAATTACAATCCGTTTTTTTCGAGTGGTACTATAGTCAAGGCCCACTAGGCGAAAAAAATAATAACGTTGGACTCATTTAGAACAGAATCCGGTCAAAAATCCACATTGACAAATGAACAAACGAACAATTGGATGTGTTATTATTCACATAAAATATACTAGTTTATTCAAAGACAAGTACCTCCTTGGTGTGCTTCGAATCGGAATTGCACTGGCGATACTTGGCTCCACAAGAGCACTCAAGCCAGATTCCTTGCTGAAAATAAATTAATATATAGTCGAAAAATAAATATATTCCTACATAGCTCAGAACAGTCTTATGGTTGCGATAGAGATGTGCAATGTAGCCATCAGCCGTCGTTGGATACGACTGCAACAAAATTGAAAATATTCCAATGAAAACTATGTACAATGCATCCATTCAAGTGGCAGCGCTCACCTCGCATAGGATGCACTGGGGAGGCGTCTGAAATGAGGATTGCTAATCAACAGTTAGACAGTTAGACAACAAAAGTTATGTTACCTTATAATCGTTGAATGTTCGAATTGGCCCATCTCTCTTTCGAACAACCGTGAAATTCGCGATATCGCACTAAACAATAATTTCTTTTGTATATTTTCTATATTTTTCACCTTATTCATATGCGCATTCGAGAGAGTTTCGACACCGCAATCACAGCGAAGAGCGAGACCAGCCTGTATTTAAATTGACAACAGTTTTGTAATTGTAAAATGCTTCCAAAATTATGAGAGAAAATAATTGAACTGACCAATGCGAGAGTGGTAGAATGCACGTATCTCAGATGGTGGGAAAATGAATTAACAGACGTTGTTTCGTACTGCAAACAGCAAGAGATAACCTCAGAAAAGCAACGCTTTCTATTTTTTCATAACATATATTTATTTTGATATTGATACATTATTTACCTCGCATTCAGTGCACTTCATTTCTCTAGATTTAGAAGTTGCTGGTCTACCTCTCTTCTTAATTGCGTCCGAAGTAGTAGTCTGTAAAATTAGTCAGTATAGTTGAACTGAACTCATTGATTTCCTAATTTTTATTTTTCAAAATTCACTGAATTGAAAATTCAACCACCCTCACTTTATTCTTTCTCGTCGATGAGTCAGTCTTCATTTTCTTCATCAATGGTTCAGAATCGTCATCAGAATAGTCCAGAGATTCACCATCAGCGAATTTCACAGGTCTTGTCAGATTTCTCGATGATCTCCTGTTCTTGTTCACTTCAACAGTCTCGGATGAGTCCTGGAAATATCAATTCGGAATTTTTAAATGATAAAAGCCTCATTGTAAAAAAAGCCTCTTAAAAGCCTCATTGTCAATTCATGAAAAAAACTCTCCACCTTTTTTCTATCTTCTTCGATAGTTTCATTATCCTTTTCATTAATTGTTTCATCATTATCTTCATTCTCGAAATTTGGTTCATCTCCCACGTAATTCATTGCAGGAACCTGAATAAATCGAATATTATACATAATTACTATTTAAAAATAGAAAACGTGGAATTTTTTGTATAAATATTTAAATTTTAGTCAATCGTATGATACATCCGAATCTTCAGATAAAAAAAACATTCTAATGAAAATTCATAATGTACCGTAGACTGAGCTCTGACTGAGCTCCCTTTCTCTTCTCCCATGATTTCATTAGCATTCAAATCATTTTTCGTCTCATCAATATGTTCATTCTCGTAATCAGCTCCAATGTTATTCATTGCCTGAACATGTAATAATCGCAATAACTATTTATTCTTCAGTACTATAATGTCAGAGTGTCTGTCTGTCCGTCCTAAAATACTAAAATAAACGCACATCAAGGTCCGATTTCTTGTTAAGAACTACACCCATTGTATCAATTCCTTTTGCGATTAGTGAAACGATAGTGTCGTTAGAATCAGACGACATTTCGAAACTCTGAATTGTGGAATCAAACCGAACATACACGATGTACAAGTTTTTGAGGAAATGTACACGGGTACTATGTATAACAATAAAAATGTGTATCAAAATAATCAGCATTCTTGCGCTCACGACGGGCGGTCGACTCTCACCCACGCTCTCTTCCATCTCCAGTTTGGAGAATCCTCGTCCGTCAGCTTGGGCAACCGGACGAGTATCGCCCATTTGGATTATCAAGAGGAGGACCCAGGACGGATTCTCATCGGCTCAAGCGATCTACGGTCAAGAAAGGCCCCACTCAAGAAGACTGCTTCGTGAGTTTACTCTTAAAAACCACGCAAGTCAGAACTTCGGCGGCTGGAAGGACTACTTCGATACTCAAGAGCCATCGACTAAACGCGACGGACCATCGACAACTAAAAGCTAAGAAGAAACCATCCCATTGTCACAGAGTACGAAGAACCCGGTCCCCTCCATAATGATGTTTCCCCCTGCAGGCACTGTGCCTTGAATCAGGATAAATGTATGTATGTATCAAAATAATGCTAATTTATAAAAAAAGTGCCTTCTTCTTCCATTGTTCAACGGCCGAAAGACTTTCCTCGGGAAGAGCCATGCCTGACTGACGACCCGAATTATACAAACGAATAAGAAGATTTAAATATTATTTCTGCATACTCAACAGATCGAAAATCATATCATCAAAGGTTCATCAAAGCACAACAACATTACTTTATCGGATGAACAAAACATAGGCTTCGGTCTAACAGGAAATATTATCGAGAACTCTAAACGTGGATAGTATCGATAAACGTGAACAAAGGATATGAATAACGTATGATACACTTTGGAACTCATCAGTTGTCATGCTATTGACAAGGCGATGAATAAAAAAAATTGCATTACAACAAAAAATAAACAAGAAATAGCTAATTATTAGCTCGAATATGTCTTGATTCTCCTCATTTATCGGCGACTTTGTGAAGAGTGAACTGGCGACGAGTGCACTGAACATGACAAAATATTTACAAATAATGAAATTAATTTCAGAAAAAAATGCATTAGAGTCGTGCTATCCGACATTCCGCATAAGCATAACGAAATAATTTAATTAGAAGAAAGTACCTCTTCAGTGTGCTTCGAATCGGGATGGAAATTGCGATACCTTGCTCCACACTTACATAGAAGGAAGATTCCTTGCTGAAAATAAATACGTATATTGATGGTGAAAAGGAAATAAGACGGTTCGAAATACTCTAAATCGGCATCTCTTTTACACTGAACGTTATGGAATAATTTATGTGGGTATTACTCATAAAAACTATACCGTATTCCTGATTTACAATTGCTTATTTACACATATCCGGGAACATATTCGTTAAAAACTTGTTTTTTATACTTACATCGCGCAGATTCGAATTGTGCTGTCGATAGAGATGCGCTACATAGCCATCGGCAGTCGTTGGATACGCCTGAATCAAAACGGAAAAATATTAAACTTGAATCGGTCTACAAAGTATCCATATAATTGGCAACGCTCACCTCGCATTGAATACACTGGGGAGTCGCCTGAAATTTTTTTGATAATTTCTTTTGAATGATTGATATTAAATTCAACAATGGGTAAGGTACCTTCTCATCTTTGCTCCTCCGAATCGATTCTTCTCTCGATTCTTTCTCATTGATTCTTTGAATTGGTCCATCTCTATTTCGAACTACAGTGAAGTTGGCAATGTCGCACTGAGTAGAAGAATATAATAACTAATATTTACAAAATACAAATGCACCTCATATCTGTGCTTGTGTGTGAAAGTGTCGATTCCACATTCACAGCGAAGAGCGAGACCAGCCTTAACTCAGAAATTATAAATGCTAGCAAATAAATTTACTGACTAATCCAAGAGTAGTAAAATGAATGTATCTAAGATGATGGATGAATGCACGTTCAGAAATTGTTTGGAACTGAAATAGGTAAGTTATTGACGTAGAAACTTATCGATACTCTTTCTCGCCCGAAATTGGACATCATAATGAATGCAAATTGCTGACCTCGCATTCAATGCACTTCATTTCTCTTCGCTTAGAACTGAGTGAACCACTCTTCTTCTCAACAGTATCAGAAGATTTCTGAAATTCCAGCAAGAAAAAGTAGCTTTAATTTCAGAATTCACGTAAGTACACTTACTCTAATCTTCATCTTCGAAGAATTCGCCTTCGGTTTCTTCGTTGTTGGTTCATAGTTTTCATTAGAAAAGTCAGAAAAATTATCGTCTAGTGCAGTTTTGGACACATTTCTCGATGATCTCCTTCTCTTTGCCACTTCAACGGTCTCAGATAAGTCCTGGATAGATCATTCATTAAATTTGGAGTTTAAGCCTCAATTCAATTCAAAAAAAATTCATTCAAAAAAAAACTCTCAACCTTTGCTCCATCTTCTTCGATAGTTTCATTATCCTTCTCATTCATTGTTTCATCATTATCTTCATTCTCGAAAACAGGTTCATCTCCAATGTAATTCATTGCGAGCACCTGACAAGGGAACCGCAAAAGTAGGCCGCGATCAACGTTAAATTCGCTATTACCGATCGAAAGGTACTCCTTAGGGAAGCCCAAAACAACTCTAACATTATGTGATAATTGATTCCTAAGAACCGAAAATCGATAATCAATATTAGGGAGAAATCAGTGGGAAAATTGTTCTCTCCTCGCGCATGCTAGTGTACCCTTTGGAAAGAGCTCTGAACAAGTATCCTCTGGCTCAGCTGGTAAGACATCAACCTTGAGAACACGATGCCGTTGGTTCGAAACCTTTTGCTGCTACTCTTTTGCAACATTATTTGCAGTTTTAAAACTACTTTATTTTTCATCGTAGACGCTCCCAGTCTCGAATAATAAGTATTGGCGCTTTTTACGTATGAAAAAGTTTCGCGAACAATGCAGGAGCTTGTGCAAGTAGGCAATTGTCTTCTGAGCACAGCTTAGTGGTCATATTGCAGCATAAATAACTATATAATAACTATTTAAACATTGGGCGTGTCTACGATGAAAAATAAAGTAGTTTTAAAACTGCAAAAAATGTTGCAAAAGAGTAGTAGCAAAAGGTTTCGAACCAACGGCATCGTGTTCTCAAGGTTGATGCCTTACCAGCTGAGCCAGAGGACACATGTTCAGAGCTCTTTCCAAAGGGTACACTAGCATGCGCGAGGAGAGAACAATTTTCCCACTGATTTCTCCCTAATATTGATTATAGATTTTCGGTTCTTAGGAATCAATTATCACATAATGTTAGAGTTGTTTTGGGCTTCCCTAAGGAGTACCTTTCGATCGGTAATAGCGAATTTAACGTTGATCGCGGCCTACTTTTGCGGTTCCCTTGTGAACAAATGGAATTTTTATATTTTACTATTAAACAATATAAAACGAGGAATTTGTCCTATATAAAAGACATATTTTATAATTTTCTTATGTTTAAAATTTAGTCAAGCGTATACATCTGAATCTTGAGATAAAAACATTCAAATGAAAATTCATATAATGTACCGCAGACTGAGATCTGACTGAGCTCTCTTTATCTTCTCCTATAATTTCATTAGCCATCGAATCATTCATAGTATCATCAACATCTTCATTCGCGAAATCAGCTCCCATGTTATTCAATGCAGTTACCTGAACAAGTAATGACTCCAATTAATAATTAGACCTAATTAATCAATTAGATTTTTACTGATCCAGTACTTGTTTATCAAAGATAATGTTATAACATAAGCGGTAAAAAAAATACTCATAATGTACCTCCGATTGAGCTCTGGCATAATCTACAGCGTCTCCACTATCCCTAGCAAGATCACTATCTTTGTGAGTATTCTGAATTTCAAAAGTTTTGAAAAAAGGTTTGTTTAAAAATCCTACCACATCATCATAGGGGACATCTTCATCTTTGATTGCCATTTCATCACCCCAGATATCCTGAAATGAAATGTGATTTTTCCTATGAATTCATTTTTAAAAATCACCTCATCGAATAGCTCTTCCTTTGGCACTTCTAACCAATTCTGCATTAAATATAGGTTAAAATATTTGCAAGCCAAATGACAACTTACAACTGGCGGTTCTTCATGTGAGTAATCACAGTCGTTATGAGAAGAATCATTCGAATGAAGAGGATGCACCAGAGAAGGCTGAGAAGATTCCTGAACGATTAAATAAAATAAAATTAAGAGACTGAAAAAAAAACAAACTTGATCGGTCTGAGTAAACATTTCTCCACATTCCTTCACTTGATTTCTTTCCTTAGTCAATTCATGGAGAGCGAAATGAAGACATTCAATTTGTCCATACACAAGAGAGCGAATCTCATCATTCCTGTCGTAATTTTTTAAATTTATTCATCTACATTAACTTTCCGCCTAAACGAGAGAAAAATGACTCACTTGTTTTTATCTAACTGGAAGGATAGAGATCGCTCGGACTCAAGAAACATCAACGCTCTCTGAACTTTCTGAAATAAAAGATATCGCTTTAACATTTGAATGTTTCATGTTAAAACACTAATTTTAAATCTAAGCTCACATCGAAGTCAGATTTCTTGTTAAGAACAACAGCCATCGTATCGATGCTTCTTGTGAGCAGAGAAACGACGCTATCGTTTGACACAGACGACATTTCGTAACTCTGAAAATGCCAGTTTCACAGGATAAAATTCCGGAACATCCGCTGCACGGTCAATTGTGTGAGAATACTGAACTTCAATGATAAAAAGTACCTTTTTCTTCCATTGTTCTACGATCGAAAGAGGCTCCTCGGGGAGAGCCATTCCTCACTGAAGCTCGAATAATGAACGAGATTAGAGTAAATACCGCAATCGGTATTTTCAAACGCGATTAAAATAGTAAGCTCGCTTGGATACAGTGCTTTCGACGATGGGGAATCTATTACCGAAATAGAAAATTCAAAAAAACCAAATAATAACAAATTTACAGCGACTTAAAAAACTAAAATCCACTAATTGACTACCGTACTCTTATAGTTGAGTTGGAGCACGCATTTGAGTTGCTGCGAAGTTTTATTTTCGTGATTTTTTAATAGTTTTATTTTGAACATTTTTATCTGTTTATTTTAAATTTGTGAGGGGAAATTACACTAAAATAAGCATCGTATTGAGTACGCTTAAGTCGGGTTGGAGAATTACAGTAATCTAAGTGGATAACCAGTCAAGAGATGCACTGGGAAATGAATAAATGGGATGAAATAATGAAGAAGCAATCATTACTGATAAATAATTATTCTGCATAACGTAACAGATTGAACAGCAGTTCATCAAGAATTCATCAAAGTATAACACAATTACTTTATCGGATGAACGGAACACAAAGAGTTGTCTAGCAGGAAATCTCAAGAACTCCAACCCTGGATAAAAATCGATAACACGGAATTGGGATGTGATGAATAAAGTTTGAGAACGAGAACTCATAAACGTTTACTAAGTGACAAAACGATTAACAAAGCGGAATGAACTGAAACACGCAAAGAAACAAGGTACAGTTCATTATTATCTTGACTATGATTTAGCGACTTGGTGAAGAGTGAAATCGCGACGAGTGCACTGAAAAAAAATATATTTTTGTTTCTGAATAAGGAAACATTTAAAAAAGTCCTTTTTTTTAAAAAAAAACCGCCCAGAAACCAAATTGATGAGATATTTTCGTTCAGTAAAAATGGATAAATATTTGGAAGAACCTCATTGGTGTGCTCCGAATCGGGTCTGGAATGGCGATACTTGGCTCCACACAAACACTTAAGATAGATTCCCTTCTGAAAATTGGCATCTCGATAAAGCGGTATTTTTTTTTAAATAAAAACTTACACTTCCTAGAGTCGACTTGTGCTGTGCTTGGAGATGTGATTGATACCCTCTCGCAGTCGATGGATATACCTACATTACAGGAAATATATTACAATCCAAACTAATCCTCATAATAATTGATTGTACACACTAAATATATACAATACTCACATCGCATAGAAGGCACTGGGGAGTCGTCTGTAAATAATTTGTCACTATTTCAAGTGTGTGAAAGGATTTGATCAAAATCGTGATATACCTTCTCATCAGCAATTTTGTGGAGAGTGAAATCGCGACGAGTGCACTGAGAAAAAAAAAGAATAAGCAATAAAACTGCGCTTAATTAAAACAGCAACCGGCTTGGACCTAACTTGCATGATATATTATTGTTCAGTAAAAGGGATAAATAATTGGAAGAATGATACTTCTTTGGTGTGATTGGATTCGGGTTTGGAATGGCGATATTTGACGCCACACGTGCATAGAAGATAGATTCCATTCTGAAAATTGGAAATTGACTAAAAAAAGCCCCCCCATTATTTAAAAAAAAAAACTTACACCAAACACAGTCGACTTGTGATGTTTTTGGAGATGAGATATATACCCACACGCAGTCGATGGATATACCTGCATTACATGTAAAATAATGCATCTCCAAACTACTCCAAAAAAAATTGTGCACATAGAATAGATACAATACTCACATCGCACAGAAAACACTGCGGAGTCGTCTGAAATTGCTTATTAATTTAAATATGTCAACAGAATTTCCATGTACCTTCACATCGTCAGTCCTCCGAATCAATCCTTCGCTCATTCGAACTAGGGTGAAGTTAGCGATTTCGCACTCAAAGTACAATATTATCGTTTAAATTATTTTTATCTTTTCACCATATATGCGTGCTTATTGGAACGAGTTTCGACTCCACATTCACAGCGAAGAGCGAGACCAGACTGAAGATCAGTTCAATAGTAACAATGTTAAATTTCAGTTGGTTGGGATATGCTATCTGCACCAGGTATGGTTGAAAAGAAATGAACTGACCAATACGAGAGTTGTAGAATGTTTCCTTTTGAGATGATCGATAAATGCACCAGCTGTCACTGTTTGGAACTGCAATCAATCAGTTAGAATAGGACAGTTTCAACTTCTCCACAACCCATAAGTTCAAATTATAGTGTAAATTGCTAACCTCGCATTCAATGCACTTCATTATTTCAGAATTCTCCTTTACCTGTGATGATACTCTAGATGATTCACTCTTCTTCTTAAAAATAGGATCAGTACTTGAGTTAATCAAAGAATAAACATACTGTATTCTTAATCTTCGGCTTTAATTTCTTCACGGTTGGTTCAAAATATTCATTTGAATGGTCCACAGATTCACAATCATCTTCATTTTCGAAATCAAGTTCATCTTCCATGTAATTCAGTGCAGTCGACTGAACAAGTTGTGAAACCTGCTATTTATTTAGCTCAATATTTACACACTTCACCTCATTCTTGATTGAAATCTCATCGAACAGCTCTTCCTTGGGCAATTCTAACCAAATCTAAATTAAACATATTTAAAACATTTACAAGCTAAATGACAACTTGTCATCGTTTAACGCAATTTTTTTTTGCAAAATCACTTTGCAATCTGAATATAAAAATTATAGCACAAAATGATCAAAAATACCTCAGATTGATCTCTGTCATCTTTCTCCACAATACTCGAGTCGTGTCTATCCCCAGAAATATTCCAATCTTCGTTGAGAGTATCCTTAAAATTTTGAGGATTCCCCGTTTCACACATTTAGTAAAAATAAAGAAGCGAGAAAAAATGGAGAGACCTACCGCATCATCATAAGGAATCTCTTCTCCTTTGATTGTCATTTTTTCTCCCCAGGGATCCTAAAATGTGTTGATACAATAAATCCTATTCGGCACACTTTTCACCTCCATCTTGATTTCGCCCTCATCTATTGATTCTTCCTTGATCAACTCGAACAAATTCGGACTATGAATTGAGTACTAAAAAGGTTAATTTAGTCTAAAATTAAATTAATGATTAACGAAAACAAACAACTCCAATTTTATGCGCTCATCTTTTGACAACTATATCGAACATACATCATATTTTACGCAAAGGGTCGCTACCCTAGTAAATAAGAATGAATGTATCAAAATTCTACATATTTTGATTATATAAAGTACCTTTTTACTAGAATGTTCGTCGATCGAAATAGACTCCTCGGGAAGAGCCATTCCTGAATGTCATTCGAATAATTTAATCGATAAATGTTCGAGATAACTATTCTGAATACCGCAACAGTTAGAACATCAACTCGTCAATAAATCAACAAAGTGTGACATTAACTTTATCGGATGAATGAGCTTCCAAATCAACAGGAATAATCTTGAGTACTCGTAAGGAGAAATCGGCAATTATGATACGATAAAAAATTAACAAATTGATAATTAACACGATGGAAAAAAACGTTGGAAGTTGAACGAAGATACGTACAATAAACACAAGAAACAAAAAAATACTAGAAAGAAATAAGAAACAGCAAAATTATTATCTTGAATATATCTTGATTCATTTCACTTATCGACGATTATTTGCAGAGCGAACTCGCGACGAGTGCACTAAGAATAGATCAATTAAGAATTAATAAACATGAATTTAATTTATCCGGTAAAAAATTCACAGAAACGAATACTTAGATGAGATGTAATTCTGTTCTAAAATAATTGAAAATTAATAGAAAAGTACCTCTTTGGTATGCTCCCAAACGGATTGGCAATTACGGTATTGGGCTCCGCACTCACAAAGAAGCCAAATTCCATTCTGAAATAATGCATGTGTATTGAGTATTCACACCAGTGTTGAGCGACCCCTCCCCTCCTACTTTGGTGTGTCCCCGCAATTGGACGTGCACCCGAAAATTAGGCGAAAATATTGATTTTTCACACTTGTACCCCAGTAATCACCCTCGTGTTCTAAGCAATAACTATTTCCAATTCAAGCAATCCCACCTTCTTCGGAATGACAAGGAAACTAGGCAGTATTCCCTATTTATTGCATCCTTGCGAACCACTGGGCACTGCCTAATGTTGTTTTTTTTTGGAACCTTGCGAGAAGTTTTCAAAAATCGATATGGAACTAACAGCGCTCAGAGACGATTTATGATGTCGTTGGAGATGAAGCATGTAGCCGTAGGCCGTCCCTGGATACTTCTGAAACAAAAAGAGAAAATATAACAATCACAATTAGTCCACATCGTTAGATTTGAAGTGTGGAACTCTCACATCGCAAAGAAGACACCGGGGAGTCGTCTGAAATGAGGTTTGCTGACCATTATTTTAAAATGTGAATTAACAGAATTGGACAAAGAGCAATTTACCTTCTCAACCTCAATTCTCCGAATTGGTCCATCTCTCTTTCGAACAACAGTGAAATTCGCGATATCGCACTCAAAAGTTCAAAATTTTAATTTATGCATATTCTACTCTTTTTATACCGTATAACACGGATCTTCTGTGAGAACGTTGGAATATTAGCGATTTTTGCCGCCAGAAAATATTTCATGCGCCCGATTTCGATGAAACTTGGATGTAACATAGGGTTGGGGGGTATGATGAAGCTCTAACTACTTGGTTCGGACAAATTTGCATATTATCGATTTTTGAGACTTAAAACTTCAAAGATGCATAACTCTGCGAATTTTAATCGCACAGCGAGCAGATTTCACACATCTTTTCATTTTCGTAATATGTCCCCTCCAAAATGATGTTTCCTCCTGCAGGTCCATTGCCTTGATATCAGTATGAAACTGCAAACTGTAAACTGTAAACTATAAATAGTTCAAAAAGGATGATTTCGGAGTGAAATGTCAGGAAAACCGATTTTGCGACCATAAAAGTGACGGTTTCTCGAAAATTTCCCATTAAGATGCTCAATTTTATTTCACCAATCGATTCTACGGATCATTTTAGGGGGCGGACTCATTTTAGGGGGTTTACCTAATGAGGGTAAGTGTGCATTTTCGGGATGAAAACGCTTGCCAGTGGCATGAAAAGTTTTTTTGCCAAATAACTCGAGAACGGTCGCTCCTACGACATTTTCGGATAAGAACATTTTTGTCTCATCTACATTTCATCTCTAATGTACTTTTTGATGGGATCATGTTGAATCGAGATATTTATATATATATCCAGATATTCTCAAAAAACTGAAATATCGACTTTTCCGGCTCCCACTTTGTAAAGCTATGGTGATTGGTGAAATACAATTGAGCATCTAAATGGGAAATTTTCGAGAAACGGTCACATTTATGGTCGGAAAATCGGTTTTCCTGACATTTCACCCCGAAAACGAAGTTGAAAACGAGCATCCTTTTTGAACAATTTGTAGATATTAAGAAAACGAAACGATGTCTGCTCGCTGTGCGATCAAAATTCGCAGAGTTATCTTTGAAGTTGTATGTGGCAAAAATCGATAATATGCAAATTTGTCCGAACCAAGTAGTTAGAGCTTCATCATACCCCCAACCCTATGTTACATCCAAGTTTCATCGAAATCAGGCGCATTAAATATTTTCTGGTGGCAGGCACTTCAGTATACTTACAGAAGATCCGTGACAAATGTGCCAATTCGAGAGAGCTTCGACTCCACAATCACAGCGAAGAGCAAGACCAGCCTGTATTCATTATTTGATTGACAAAAGTTTTGTCATTGTATGATAGCTTCAAAAATATGTATTGTCGAAAAAAAATTGAACTGACCAAGGTCAGAGTGGTAGAATGCTTACTTCTGAGATGTTTTACGTAAGAACCGACTAGATTAGTTTGATACTGCAAACAACAAGCTATAAGAACAGAATCTCACCGATAGTTTATTGTTACTGCAATCGATTTTTTCCAAATAACTAAAAAAAATTATATTATCGGATTCTATATTTTCGATGGAGAATAATCTATTTTTTTAAACAAAAAATCAAAAATATATTAAAACAACAAGAATACAGCTATTTTAATAAAACTGAAAATCGCCGTATAAAATTGTCATGCGCCTAGATAGTTTGAGCAAATCTAGTCGAGCCGCTAGTTCACCCTCAGTGGTTGAGATAGTTTTTTAACACCCCCATTACATTGTAAATAACTCACCTCGCATTCAGTGCACTTCATTTCTCTAGAACTTCGATTTGAACTGGCAGTCCCACGCTTTTTCTCTACAGCACCAGATAAATTCTGAAATATCAGTCAGAGAATGACTTCCTTAGATAAATTTTTAGTAAAATGTGTACTTACATTAAACTTAATTTTTGGTACTTTGGGCTTCGATATTTTCACTATTGCTTCAGAATCTTCATTAGAATAGTCCAGAGGTTTAGAATTGGCGAATTTCACTGGTCTGGGCACATTTATCGATGTTCTTATTTTCTTCTCCACTTCAACAGTCTCGGATGAATCCTGAAATAAGGATAAAATAAAAATGGTTCAGCAGTTAATCCAAATTGCATAAACATATTCACCTTTTCGCCTTCTACTCCTATATTTTCATTATCCTTCGAATTATTCATTATATCATCAACATCTTTGTTCTCAAAATTACCCTCAAAACTCATGAAATTCATCTGAACAAGTAATGACAACAATTTTAATTGAGTTATATAATTTAAGATCAACTGCCATAAAGTTTTAAAAAAAGATGAGTACATGTTACAACAGAAGCAGTAATAAATACTCATAATGTACCTCAGGCTGAGCCCAGTCATCACTATGCACAATATTAGAGACGTCTCCTCTATCACCAGCCAATTCCAGTAAGTTTCGAATTCAATATTTCTAACACATACTATAGATATATTTGGATCAAATTGAATACAGATAAAAGAAAACTACCTCATCATCATTGTGCATTTCTTCATTCTTAACTTCCATTTCAGCACCCCAGATATCCTAAAAAAGGATCTTGAAGATACTAAGAAATAAATTTGGAACACGTTTCACCTCAATCTTGATTGCACTTTCATCAAATACTTCTTCTTTGGGCAATTCGAACAAACTAGGAACCTGAGTTAATTAGTTTTAGGAGTTGAAATACAAATGAAAACTAACGATAGGCTGTTCATTTCGCGATTGGTCAGAATAATCATTCGAAATGGGGGGATCCACCAGAGAAGGTTCCTGACAATAAGTAAAGCCAACATATGGACATATTATCACAAAAAATCTAGTTAAAATTACTCATTGAATTCCATAGCTTCTATAAACTTTATTCACTTTATTCATCTTCATAGACTCGACTTTCAAATGGAATATTGGAAATTCTACAAATAAAATTCGAAACATGCTTTACCTCTTCCTTGATTAAATTCTCATCGAAAGGCTCTTCCTTGGGAAACTCGAACCAATTTGTAATCTGAATTCAATTTTGAAACAATGGGGGCACTAAACCATTTTTTTTAGTACTTTAAGCAGTAAGAACTAACAGCTGTTGTTCCCGTGAATTATTGAGAAATATAATATATTGATATTTCAATGAATGAAATGAATTTCATGAAATGTTGTGTGAAAGATTTTTGGATGAAATGTGATATTCTAGAGGTTTCTAGAGGTTACTTAACGAATCTAACAGAATGAGATATTAAAATCAAAATGATATATCGATATCATAAAATCACTAACTTGCTCAGTCTGAGTAATTAATTCTCCACACTCTTTAACTTGATTTCTTCCCTTAGTTAATTCACAAAGAGTGAAATGAAGCGATTCGATGAGGCCGTACACAAGGGAGCGAACATCATCCTTGCTTAAAAATAATATATATAAATAAATCGTATTATTAATTGCTAATTGTGAGTAAAATGAAGGAAATCATACTCACCGAGTGTGATCTAACTGAAGGGAGAGCAAACGTGCGTATTCAAGGGACACTAAAGCTTTCTGAATTTCCTGAAATATAGCACATTCGATATTTTTAAAAATGCTTTAAATGCATAAACAAACAAAATGCTATAAAATTCAACTAGACACACATCGAGATCCGAATTTTTGTTGATAACTACAGCCATCGTATCGATTCCTCTTGAGAGAAGAGATACAATACTGTCATCCGATTCAGACGACATTTCGATACTCTGAAAATATTAACAAATTGAGATATCGAACATACTATTAAATTTTGTAACAATTGACTCTGAAGTGGGTTCTTAACTCTGAAAATGTTATTTTGGATACAATCCTGGAGCTAACCTATCAGTGACAATTTATGGTAAAATGCTACTTTTTTTTAAATAAAAAAGTCACCTTCTTCTTCCATTGTTCTACGATTGAAAGAGGTTCCACGGGAAGAGCCATCTCTGACAAATGACATTCGAATTAAAGGAAGCGATTGAAGAGTTAAATAATCAGTCTGCCTATGCTAACAGATAGACCATGCAATCAAGGAGTCACTCAAGCACAACAACATTACTTTATCGGACGAACGAAAATACAAGTTTCGAGCCATCAAGAAATACTCCCGATAATTCTAACAATAAACGAGAAAAAACGATTATTCAGAATTAGGATGTGATAAATATGGAAATGGGAACTCATCAGTGAATGTTTAACAATTGACAACACGATTAACAAAATTGAAGTTTGAATAACAAGAAAAAGAAATAAGAAAAAACTAATTATTTGCTCGAAGATATTTGTGAAGAGTATACTCGCGATGGGTACACTGAGAAAAGAGATTTTTTGCCAAGAACTTTTTTGTATTACTCTCAAATTCTATCCTTTGAAAAACACTTAAAATGATAAATAAGAATTAACATAATTCAGAAAAAAACAATTGGACATAACAAAATGAAGTACCTCTTTAGTGTGGTTGGAAATGGCAGTAGGTTTTTTCGAGAAGAACATAGCACCGCATTCACAAAGAAGCCAGATTCTATGCTGTAAAATCAGACATGTATATTTTGCGTTTGACGATAAACGCGACTACTGAAGAAAAATTATTTCATCATATAACGCAGTGTACCTTCTCACTCTCATTAATCACTCTAGAAAATTTAATAGTATTTAGGAATTTTTTTAATATTATGGCACTTAGCTCCATTATAAAAATTGGAAAAAAAGAAACGTACTGCCCTCAGGACAGAATTGTGGTGATCCTTGAGATGACAAATATAGCCATAGGCCGTCTTTGGATACGCCTGAAACATAAGAGAGACACTGGTTTGGGCCATCCATTTCTCGCAGAGCATCCCTATCATTCTTATTTTCTAGCCCCCTCCATAATCATAGCTGTTACAGACAGGGTCAAATAAATAAAAGGAGAACCACAGAAAAAAAAACTCTATAGTCGGAACTAGTCCACAATCAGCAGATATTAGTATCCATTAAATTAGTGTAACCCTCACATCACATAGGAGACACTGGGGAGTGGTCTGAAAAGGGATTTATTTATCAACATTTTTACAAGTATGTTATAAGCTAGAAAATAAAATAAATAACCTTCACATCATTGCATGTCTGAATCGGTCCTTCTCTCTTTCGAACAACAGTGAAATTGGCGATATCGCACTAAACAGTACAATAATTTCTTTTGTATATTTTCTATATTTTTTACCTCAGAAATGTGCCCACTCGAGCGAGTTTCGACTCCGCAATCACAGCGAAGAGCGAGGCCGGCCTGCATTCATAAATTACATATTTTGCATTTGATAAAAGAATTCTTTGGAAAAGCACGCTCAAAAGGCGTCTTCGAAAATAAATAATAATAATAAAATCACTGAATGATGGTGCTCCGGGATTGAAGATAATGACTAAACTAACCAATGTGAGAGTTGTAAAATGCACTTTTCTGAGATGATGGATGTACGAACCAGCAGACGTTGTTTGGTACTGTAATCGGTAAACTATGTACTCCGAATCTCAACTTTTTTGTAAAAAAAATTACTAACCTCGCATTCAGTGCAGTTCATTATTCTTGAATTTCTCTTACGCCTGGCTGACCAATCCATCTTGTCGATAGCTTCATGAAAATTCTGAACACCAATATTGACTTCCTTAGATTTAAATTCCATACAATTTGTTTTTTTAAAGATGGTTTAGTGCAGAACACATCAGAATCGGCACGAAAAGATAATGTAGATTGAATAATTAACAATGTACCTCCTGTGTCCTATAATCGTTATCCACACTATTCGAGTTGATTTCTCTATTCTCAGAAGTATCCCAATCAGCCAAATTAGTATCCTGAAAATGACTGTTTTAAACATGTCCATAATAAAATCAAACATCATCTCACCACATCATCATTAGGAATCTCTTCTTCTTTAATTTCCATTTCATCTCCCCAGTAATCCTGGTATGGAAAATAGTTAACAACCAGTATGAGCCACTTTTCACCTCATCCTTAATTGAAATCTCATCGAGTGATTCTTCTTTGGACAACTCGAACAAAACAGGAATCTGAGTTTCAAATATTAAACATTGTTTTAGTGTAATTAAAATTAACAATAGCCGGTTCATCACGTGATTCAGCATACGAGTTATGAGAGTAATTATTCGAACATACATCGGCGACTTTGTGAAGAGAGTATTCACGACGGGTACACTGTGCAAAAAAAATTAACCAAGATTAATCATTTCAATTATTTTGATCGAATGGCAATCCCATCTAACTTTTTTTTAAAATAAGAACCTGGAAGTACTTTTTTTAAAAGTTCGGGAAAAAAATTAAAATATCAGAGAAAACATTATATACTGGAAAAGTACCTCTTTATTGTGCTCCGGTTGGGAATGAGAAGAAGAGCGGTACGTCATTCCACACGAGCATTGAAGGAAGATACCATGCTGAAAACATATACACACTAACTACCAGTTTCTCTGAATGATCTCCCACAAAATGCCATTCCCTATCATTCGATAATTCGTATTACTGCATCATAATTTCTAATTTGTACCGCGTTTCCCTTGTGAACGCGCATAAATATATACATATATACATACAGCCGAGAAAAATAAATATACTCCTACATGGCTCAGAACAGTATTATGATGGCGATGGAGATGAGTAATGTAGCCATACGCAGTCCTTGGATACCACTGAAACAAAAATATTATAAAAATATTTCAATATTATAAAAATATAAAATATAAATATAAAAATATTTCATTGAATTTGTGCAACGCTAACCTCGCATAGAAGACACTGAGGAGTCGTCTGAAATAAGGAATGTTAATCAATATTTTGTAAGTGTGTTTATTGAATTTCATACATACAAATGTACCTTTATATCGTTAATTCTCTGAATTGGCCCATCTCTCAATCGCACAAGGGTGTAGTTGGCGATATCACACTCAATATTACAATATTATAATTTATATCTCTTCATCCCTTTTTACCGTTCTGTTGTGGCTATACGAGAGAGCGTCGACTCCACAATCACAGCGAAGAGCGAGACCAGCCTGTATTTAGAAAATACGAATGGTAGAGGAGAAATTAACCAACCAATACGAGAGAGGTAGAATGCTTCCTTCTAAGATGTGTTATGAAAGAACTAGAAGACCTTGTTAAAAACTGCAATCAGCATGTATTTAAAAAAAAAAATTATTTATTCGCACGGATGTTACAATTATGGGGGCGGGGGGTTGATATATGCACCATCTCAACCCTAGTATTTCCAACTCATATTCTCCTAATTGTAAATTATATTTTAAAAAAATACTGACCTCGCATTCAGGACAATTCATTTCTCTAGAATTTCTCTTAGGTATGACTGATCGACTCATCTTTTCGATAGCATCCGAAGAATTCTGAAAAAAGCAAGTCGAAACGTGTTCCCCGCTTTTGTATATTTATACAAAAATCAGCAAAATTACTCACACACTCCGAGGACTCATCCGTAGAATGCTCGCTTCTGAGGTGTTCAACGAATGAAATAGCTGAAGTTGTTTGGAACTGCAATTGTTAATTTATGCACACCGAATCTCAATCATAATATTCCACAACAGGTATGATAGACCTTCAATTATCTCCAGTATGAATATACCAACCTGGCATTTAGTACAGGTCATAATTCTAGAATTTTCCTTTGAGCTGCCTGATCCACCTTTCTTCTCAATCGCATCAGAAGATTTCTTAAATTTCAGTCAAATTGAGTTTTTAAAAGTTCACAAATCACTGAAAGTCTTACTTTGCTCTTCATCTTCGAAAATTCGCCCTTTGGTTTCTTCATCAATGGCTCAGAATCTTCATCAGAATAGTCCAGAGATTCACAAGCATCCTGAATACTTGGAACAGATTATCTTAAAACTCACGAAAGAAAAATAGAGAAAAGATATATTATAAACAGGAACCTACCACATTATCATGGTCCATCTCTTCATCATCGATTGCCATTTCATCTCCCCAGGGATCCTAAAAAGGTAATCTAGTTTATGCAATGAGACCAATTTGAAGCACTTTTCACCTCAATCTTGGTTTCGCCCTCATCGATTGAATCTTCCTTGATCAATTCGAACAAATTCGGATTCTGAATTGAATTCAAAAATGAATGGAATAACAAAAACTAACGATAGGAGGTTCATTTCGTGAGTGATAATAGGCTAACCTACCACATTATCATTGGATATCTCTTCTTCCTTGAATGCCATTTCATCCCCCCATGGATCCTGAAAGGGAATCTTGTTTATACAATTAAACCTATTTGAAACACTTTTCACCTCAATCTTGATTTCTCCTTCATCGATTGGTTCTTCCTTCAACTCGATCAAATTCGGATTCTGAATTAAATGTTTAAAAAAAGAAGTGAAAGATAAACGAAAACTAACGATAGGTGGTTCATCTCGTGAGTGATCATAGGCAACATTGGAAGAATAATTCGATGGAAGGGCTTCCACTGGACGCTCCTAAGGAATATAACACTAATAAACTCTGCTTTAGTGTAAATGTGGTTTCAAAATGCTGCACATGTTGATTTTAAAGTACCTGCTTACTATACTGTTCGTTGATCGAAATAGACTCCTCGGGGAGAGCCATTCCTCACTGAATATCGAATAAAGAATAAGATTATAGTCGCAATCGATATTTAAAAACAGCGATTTTAAATTATCGGTAGGATACTATGTTTTCGACGATGGGGAATCTATTAACAAAAAAAAAGAAAATTTAAAAATAAATAATAACAAAATTAAAGCGATAAACCAAGACCAAGAGACTACCGTACTCTTTTAGTTGAGAGTTGGAGCGAAGTTTTGTGTTCGTGTTCAAAAAATAAAACATTTTTTTATTTATTTTTGAAAATTATTTTCTGTTTATTTTATATAGTGATGGGTCGGATTTCAATAAAAAATATCCCAATTATTAAGCGTATGCCAGAGTGCAGAATTACATTGATCCAAGTGCATAAACCGATATATACGAGATGCACTGGGGAATAAATCATTGGGATGAAATAATGTTCATTAGAGCTTCAAATAATCATTCTGCATACCGTAACAGATAAAAAAGAAGTTAATTAACCGCGAAGTACGTTATAAAAATTTTATCTGATGAATGAAATATTGTAATTGTGACCTAACAAGAATGATTCTCAAGTAGTCTAATCTTAGCCAGAATCTATAATTAGGTTATGATAAACGAAGGAAGAAAATGAGAACATATCAGTGAACGTTTAACAATTGACAACACGATTCACTTTTT
>LS484718.1:99294-148516 GCA_900490705.1 Pristionchus arcanus | reverse complement strand
ACTGGACGCTCCTAAGGAATATAACACTAATAAACTCTGCTTTAGTGTAAATGTGGTTTCAAAATGCTGCACATGTTGATTTTAAAGTACCTGCTTACTATACTGTTCGTTGATCGAAATAGACTCCTCGGGGAGAGCCATTCCTCACTGAATATCGAATAAAGAATAAGATTATAGTCGCAATCGATATTTAAAAACAGCGATTTTAAATTATCGGTAGGATACTATGTTTTCGACGATGGGGAATCTATTAACGAAAAAAAAAGAAAATTTAAAAATAAATAATAACAAAATTAAAGCGATAAACCAAGACCAAGAGACTACCGTACTCTTTTAGTTGAGAGTTGGAGCAAGCATTTGAGTTGGAGCGAAGTTTTGTGTTCGTGTTCAAAAAATAAAACATTTTTTTATTTATTTTTGAAAATTATTTTCTGTTTATTTTATATAGTGATGGGTCGGATTTCAATAAAAGATATCCCAATTATTAAGCTTATGCCAGAGTGCAGAATTACATTGATCCAAGTGCATAAACCGATATATACGAGATGCACTGGGGAATAAATCATTGGGATGAAATAATGTTCATTAGAGCTTCAAATAATCATTCTGCATACCGTAACAGATAAAAAAGAAGTTAATTAACCGCTAAGTACGTTATAAAAATTTTATCTGATGAATGAAATATTGTAATTGTGACCTAACAAGAATGATTCTCAAGTAGTCTAATCTTAGCCAGAATCTATAATTAGGTTATGATAAACGAAGGAAGAAAATGAGAACATATCAGTGAACGTTTAACAATTGACAACACGATTCACTTTTTTAAAAAAATAGTGAAACAACGACAGAAATCCGAAGGAAGGCCGGTAAGTTCTGCTCACTTATCGATGAGTTTGTGAAGAGTATACTCGAGACGGTTGCACTGTGATGAGAAGATATAATTTCACAAATATTTTGGTCAATACGGCCTTCCCCGGTCAAAACTTCATTTGAAAAAAATAGCAAAACATCTTAGAAATCATACAAATCGAATATTAAATACAATTCAAAGGCAATTACCTCTTTAGTGTGCTCTGAATCAGGTTTACTATGGCGATATTTGGCTCCACACGAGCAGACAAGGTAGATTTCATTCTGATATTTAATATTGATGAGGAATAATATTTATGAATGAATAATTAAGTGGAAACAGGACAGTATTCAAGAGACAATTGCTAGTCTTTTAGAAATGGATAGGTGATAGAAAATGTTTTAATGAACTTACAGCACTCAGGCTCGATTTGTGATGTTTAGCGAGGTGTGTAATGAATGCATTGGCCGACCTTGGATATGCCTGAAACAAGATTGGAAATACAATGATCGACTGCTCGAAAACGAGCTGCCACTGTGATTTATTTGATTAATGCAACGCTCACATCGCATAGAAGGCACTGAGGAGTCTTCTGAAATTAAGTTCATCTATTTGAGAAGCATGGTGAATTTTTTTAACAATGAAGAAAAAGGCTACCTTCTCAAATCTCTGAATCGGCCCATCTCCTTTTCGGATCACAGTGAAATTGGCGATATTGCACTGAATTGTAGAATATATTCGATTATATTTATTTAATTTCTCACCTTAAATCCATGAAGATGTGAGAACGCTTCCTCTCCACAGTCACAGCGAAGAGCGAGACCGGCCTGCATTTGAACACCGTTGCTGACACCGTTTGTTCATTTAAAAAAAAAGCTCACATGCGATCAAAATGAAACTCCAGAGATTGTTTTGTTCATAATAAAAAATTAAACTATCCATTGTGAGAGTTGTTGAGTGAATGTGACGGAGATGATTTATGAATGATCCAGAATAAAATGTTGTGAACTGCAATCAGCAAGGTATACACATAGAATATCAACACTAGCTCTCATCAATCCAAAATTGATCTAAATGCCATAAATATAATTACATTCCTGAATTGTTAATTTCAGGAAACTCGCGAGGCTGATGGGGATATTTCCAGTGATGGAGGTCAGATCTCGAATATTGTGGATAATCATGGCACGATAATTTCTTCGAAAAATGTGCTTAAACTTGTGAAATATGCTGATTGTGAATCTCTGGACTTTTCTGATGAAGAATCTGATCCTTTGAAAAAGAAATGGAAGACTGAATCCACGAAATCGGTAAACTTTCTTTGAAGTTATATTTTCAGATGCTATTGAAAAGAAGAGTTGGTCAGTCAATTTCAAGGAAAATTCCAGAGATTTGATTTGCACTGAATGCGAGGTAAACAATTTACAGTATTGATTACTAAGATTTGAGATCAGATGACTTTTTTCTTTTACAACTATATATTATATGTTTATTGCTTAATTATAGTTTAAAACAACGTCAGCTTGTTCATTCGTAAAACATCTCAGAAAGGAGCACTCGACCACTCTCTTTTTGGTCAGTCTTTTTGATCAGATCAAGTAGCAGGGCTCACTGCCGATTGGTTCGCTCTAAATACGTTTCATCTTGTTCACGCGCAATACGTTTCACCTTGTTTATAACTTCGTGGCCTGCCTACATGACTTTTATGAGGGGACAAACACACATGAATGACACTCGCCTTTATATATACTGGAATAGATATATAGATAGATCGCCGATTCTGACCGGCTCGTAGTAATCCAGTAAACGTGCGTGATATGTTTACACTTGTTTCTTCTGTTTCTTTGTCTGACAATAAGAGAATTTATCTGGAGCTCTCGCCGAGATGATCAAACGTACAAACACACTCAGAGCGAGACATCTTTTCTTTATGTATAGTAGATAGATAATAATGTGCTGAATGCAGGCTGGTCTCGCTCTTCGCTGTGATTGTGGAGTCGAAGCTTCCTCGTATCACCATCGATATAAGGTGAAGTTGTGCGCTAAACTACTGGTAAAATAGTTCTTTTGAGTGTGGTATCGCTAACTACACCGTTGTACGATTAAGAGATGGGCCGATTCAAACATTCAATGACAAGAAGGTTCCTTACTCTTTGTGCAATTCAATTAACACTATTAAAAATAATTATAAGTCATTTTTCAGACGACTCCCAAGTGCGTTCTATGCGATGTGAGCGTTGAGACATTGTCGACTATTTTCAGACTATTTTCAAATGATTTCTTTTAAATTTCAGACATATCCATCGACGCTCATGGGCTACATTAATCACCTCGCAATTTACCACAATTCGACTCTGAAACCTGTATGTTTCGCTGCAAATTTAGATCTTAAACTATGACAATAGCAAGAGTATTCCAAAAATCCGAATTAACCCCACAAGTAACATTGGTTTACATTAGGCAGCCCGTCACTTTTAGATGATAATAATTAGTATTTTTCTTGCTTCCTTGCGACCATGTTTATATGTATATTTTTAGCATGGAATCTTGCTTCTATGTAAGTGTGGAGCCAAGTATCGCCCAAATCATCCCGATCCCAACCACGCTAAAGAGGTACCTTCTTTTTTTTGTTTCTATTTTTTCTCTTATTCATTTTTAACGTCAATTGAACTCACCTAATTTTGCGTAAAAAGAATCAAACGTTAACGATCTTCGAATATTTATATTTCTTTGTTAAACTCTACATTTTGTTTCTTCTGTTTATCAGGTTTGCATACCCGACTGACTTTTTGATTAAAAAAATTTAACTGATTGACTTTGATCTTCTTCTTTTCTTAATCTTTTCTTTCTTCTCATCTTCTAATCTTTTCTCAGTGCAAACGTCGCGAATTTTCTCTTCACAAAGTCGCTGATAAGTGAGGATAATCAAAGCAAATTCGAGCTAAAAATTATATGTTTCTTGTTTCTTTCTTAGTTGCTCTTAAATCTGTTTTTTTTATGTTCATCGTGTTGGCAATTGATTAACATTCACTGATGAGATTCCTTTTCCGACGTTATCAAATCCTATTATCCATTTTCTCCACGGTTAGAGTTTTCGTGAGTAATTTTATGTTTGGGTGATTCCTTTCTAATCTGTTTATCAGATAAAGAAGATATGTTATGCATTAATAAATCATTGTTGAACTGCGGTTCAATCTGTTACGTTATGCAGAATGATTATTTTAATTTATTTATTAAATTTGAATATTCTACCGCCAATCAGGAATGGCTCTACCGGAAGAGCCTCTTTCGATCGTAGAACAATGGGAGAAAAAGGTACATCTTAAAAACAAAAATGTGCTTTAGTTTCCATATTTGGCGTGGATAATGATGATCTGGTAGGTAGTTGCAAAATCATACGGTTGGTAGTGCTATTAATGGAGATAGTGGAAACGTCGCAAGTATGGTGGCATTGAACAATTCAAAGGATAATCAAAACATGTGAGAGCCTAGAGAAAGATAGCGTTTGTTGATTACATTATTACGTTGGCAATATTTCTACGTATTATTTTTAAACAACGTTAAACTTATAGTTAAATTTTTTATCCAAATTTATTCTTAATAAAGGAATCATCCGATACAGTCGCTGATTGTGAGTCTCTGGACAATTCTGATGATTCAGAACCACTGATGAAGAAATCGAAGAATGAATCTTCGAAAATAAAGAATAAGGTAATATTTACTTGACAATTGCTCACAAACAATTGTAACTGTCATTTCAGAAGACTTCTGTTGCTGTTAAAAGGAGGAAGGGATATTCCAGTAGAAAAATTACGTGCCTTGAATGCGAGGTAATTATTAGTGGTGTTCGCTCGAGCGTTTTTCGCGAGCGCTCGTCGCTCGAGCGGTCTCTCTCATTCGTCGCTCGAGCGATGCGGCGCTCGAGCGCAATGCACGAATGATCGCTCGAGCGCCGGATCGCTCGAGCGCAATTCGTGAAATGATCGCTCGAGCGCAGAATCGCTAGAGCGCCATTCTCGAAACGAACGCTCGAGCGATCCGGCGCTCGAGCGATCATTCGTGCATTGCGCTCGAGCGCCGCATCGCTCGAGCGACGAATGAGAGAGACCGCTCGAGCGACGAGCGCTCGCGAAAAACGCTCGAGCGAACACCACTAATAATTACCTCGCATTCAAGGCACGTAATTTTTCTACTGGAATATCCCTTCCTCCTTTTAACAGCAACAGAAGTCTTCTGAAATGACAGTTACAATTGTTTGTGAGCAATTGTCAAGTAAATATTACCTTATTCTTTATTTTCGAAGATTCATTCTTCGATTTCTTCATCAGTGGTTCTGAATCATCAGAATTGTCCAGAGACTCACAATCAGCGACTGTATCGGATGATTCCTTTATTAAGAATAAATTTGGATAAAAAATTTAACTATAAGTTTAACGTTGTTTAAAAATAATACGTAGAAATATTGCCAACGTAATAATGTAATCAACAAACGCTATCTTTCTCTAGGCTCTCACATGTTTTGATTATCCTTTGAATTGTTCAATGCCACCATACTTGCGACGTTTCCACTATCTCCATTAATAGCACTACCAACCGTATGATTTTGCAACTACCTACCAGATCATCATTATCCACGCCAAATATGGAAATCGCCAAAGAAAGTTGACCGATTTCGTGGATTCAGTATTCCCTTTCTTTTTCAAAGGATCAGAATCTTCATCAGAAAAGTCCAGAGATTCACAATCAGCATATTTCACAAGTTTAAGCACATTTTTCGAAGAAAATATCGTGTCTTGATTATTCACAATATTCGAGATCTGTCCTTCATCACTGGAAATATCCCCATCAGCCTCGCGAGTTTCCTGAAATTTAACAATTCAGGAATTTCAGCACTAATTCAATACTGAGGAGTTGTCTTAACTGTGTGATGGAGTTCCATTCACCTTTAAAAATCAGCATGACAATTTTTAAGAATCGATAGCTTAGTTACCTTCTCATCCTCAAATCTCTGAATCGGCCCATCTCTTTTTCGAACAACTGTGAAATTGGCAGTACGACACTCAATAAAAATATTATCATTTATATTTATTCAATCTTTCACCCTATATACGTGAATATTAGAGAGTGTTTCGACTCCGCAATCACACAGTAGAGCGAGACCAGCCTGCATTCAGTAATCGCAAAGATTCTATACACGGAAAATGCTACGGATATTATGTACAGTATGAAATGTTTGAACCAACCAATGCGAGAGTGGTAGAATGTGTCTTTTTGAGATGGTCGATAAATAAACTAGCTGACGTTGTTTGGAACTGCAATCAGCAACTTAGAAAACCATAATTTCAATTTCTTCACATGGAAATTATCTAACTGATACAATAAATTATTAACCTCGCATTCAGTACAATTCATTTTTCTAGAATTCTTCTTTCTGCGCGATGATAAACTAGCTGGTTCACTCTTCTTTTCAATAGCATCAAAAGATTTCTGAAAAACAAGAAATATCAATGAATTTCTCAATTCAAAGAATGTTCACCTACTTTATTTCCCGATTTCGTAAGTTCAGTCTTCGCTTTCTTTATCAATGGATCAGCATCTTCATCAGAATAGCGAAGAGATTCACAATCAAAAGCCTTGAGAGTTTCCTGGAAATTGGAAATATATTATTCACTCAATACTGATGAGTCTGAGGTGGAGTTCTATTCTACTTTGAAAATCATGTTAATAAATTTCACTAAACAGTAATTTTAATTACTTAAAAGTTACCAGGTCATCATCAAATCTCTGAATCGGCCCATCTCTCTTTCGAACAACCGTGAAATTGGCACCCTATATTCGTGAATATTGGAGAGAGTTTCGACTCCGCAATCACAGCGAAGAGCGAGACCAGCCTGCATTCAGTGATCAATAACATAGAATCTTTCAGTGGAAAATACTACGAGCAGTACTACGAGTACAGTTGAAAATATTTGGACTAACCAATGCTAGAGTGGTAGAATGTGTCTTTTTGAGATGGTCGATTAATAAACCAGATGACGTTGTTTGGAACTGTAATAAGCAAGTTCGAAAACCATAATCTTTTCACAACATAAATTATCTAACTGATACAGTAAATTATTTACCTCGCATTCAGTACAATTAATTTGTCTAGAATTCTTCTTTCTGTGCGATGATAAACTAGCTGATTCACTCTTCTTTTCAATAGAATCAAAGCATTTCTAAAAAAAGACGAATGAGGTGATTATCAAGTCTCTAACCAGAGTCGCTTACTTTCTTATTAATCTTCGCAGAGTTAGCCTCCAATTTCTTCGCCGTTGGTACAAAATCTCCATTATAATATTCCAGAGATTCACAACCAGCAAATTTCATAGATCTGGACACCTTTCTCGATGATTTTCTTTTCTTTACCAAAATTTCGGATGATTCCTGAATTGATGATTAATTTAGTTTTGTTCAAATCCTTGATATTTCAACAATGTCGCTTGAATCTGTTAACTATGAACAGTATAAGTATCAATCTCTATCTATACTGTACAACTCGACTGAGCTTTGTCAAGATTATTTTATTTTGGTGTTAATAACATATAACATTCATAATATTACTTAATCTCGTTTAAAAATAAAAGCAACCAACCACGTCATCACTCATGTCCTCATCCTTGATATCCATTTCATCTTCCCAGTTATCCTCAAATAGAATCAGAAAATTTGCAAAGTTTATGTTTCACCTCATTCTTGATTGAACTCTCATCGAATGGTTCTTCCTTGATCAACTCGAATAAATTAGAAATCTGAAATATTTTGTATTTAGGTAACCACAATACTAAAACTTACAACATGCGGTTCATCTTGTAATTGATCAGCAAATTTATTCGAAGAGAAGGGATATTCCAGAGAAGGTTGAGAAGGTTTCTGACAATAAAACTTTTAAGCAGATTGACACTATTTTATAATTTCTCAAGGTGAATGGCTAGTTATTTATTTAAAATATGTCCTACTTGATTGGCAAGTGTGCACATTTCTGCAGACTCCTTTACTTGATTCCATTCCTTAGTCAATTCACTGAGAGTGAAATGAAGTGATTCGATGAGGCCATACACAAGAGAGCGAACATCATCATTCCTAAACCATTACTATTAGATTAACGTGGTACATTTCCATTCATTTTAGAATATCCTCAATTCTAGTATTAAAAAATGCAATAAAAAATGTTCCTCACTTCATTGTATCAAATTGAAAGGAGAGGGACCGCTCGTATTCGAGAATGGACAAAACCATTTGAATTCGCTGAAAACAATCTTTTATTTTAAAAGAACATTTATTAAAATAAAATATTTTGGAAAAAAATCTTATTCAATTCAAATAAACACACATTAAGGTCCGATTTATTATTGAGCACAACAGCCATCGTTTCGATTCCTCTTGAGAGAAGAGATACAATACTGTCATCCGATTTAGACGACATTTCGATACTCTGAAACAGATCAGATGTACAATTGTTTTTGGGGTATCTCCAACAACTAGTCTAGTCTTGATAATTTGTAGCAAACTAATTATTTTGTTAAACATACCTTTTTCTTCCATTGTTCAACGATCGAAAGAGGTTCCTCAGGGAGAGCCATATCGGACTGGCGATTGAATTACAAAAGCGAAAAAAGGATTTTGAGATAAATATTCTGCATACTGTAACAGATTGAACAGCAACTCATCAATAAATCAACAAAGTGTGACAATAACTTTATCGGAAGAACGAGCTTTCAACCTTGCAGGAATAAAATCTTGAGTACTCTAAGCGTGAGGAGAAATCGACAATTAGGATGCGATAACAAAAGAGAAAATTAACACGATGAACAACATTTTGAAGTACAACAAAGAACGAAACAATAACCAGCAACGATTAGTTCGAACATGCCTTAATTCTGCTCCTCACTTATCGGTGGCGACTTTGTGAAGAGAGTATTCTCGACGGGTACACTGAGAAAAGATAAATAAGTTAGATTAATTGTTTATTGAAAATGGCTTGAAAAATGAAGGCGTCATATGATTTTTACACATGAATCAACGGAAAGTACCTCTTTAGTGTGGTTGGAATCGGGTTTTTTCTGACGATACTTGGCTCCGCAATCGCATAAAAGCCAAATTCTATTCTGAAAATAGTTCATATACGAGCAATATTTCCACCTTCGACGGATATTGGTTACTAATTTATTAGCAAAATTCCCTATCACTTTTGTGGTGTTCCTCTGTTACTCCGGAAACTTTTCTATATCCCTCTCGCAAAGATGGACATTCCCTAAATATCGAGCAGATGTATGATCACACAAAGAAACTGGATAACATTCCAGATTTTACGGTTATTCTTACTGCTCCCAATTGTTAAAAATTTCTGAGAAGCTTACAGCGCTCAGAACACAATTATGGTGATTCTTGAGATGACAAATGTAGCCATAGGCCGTCGTTGGATACACCTCGCATAGAATACATTGAGGAGTAGTCTGAAAAGGTTTTTAAATTTAAAATCTTAAGTTAATAAATTTAACAAAGAGCAACAAAGAGGTACCTTCTCATCATTGAATCTCTGAATTGGCCCATCTCTCTTTCGGATTAATGTAATGTTGGTGAAACCACACTGAACAGTTAAATATTGAAATGTACATCTCTTTTATCGTTCACCTTATCTCTATATTTGTGATGATCCGAGAAAGATTCGAGTCCACAATCACAGCGAAAAGCGAGACCAGCCTGCATTCAAAAATTTATTGACTTTCTGTCATTGGAAAATTTATCCAGGGATTTGTACTGACCAATACGAGGGTAGTAGAATGGACGTTTCTGAGATGTTGGGTGAATGTACCAGCAGAAGTCGTTTGGAACTGCAATCGGAAAGATATTATTACCGAATCTCTCAACACTAATTTCTCACAACCTATTTTGTTCCAAAGGGGAATTTAAACATATTTACCTCACACTCAGGACACTCAATTTTTCTAGACTTTCCCTTAGTATTGAGTGAACGGCTCTTCTTTTCAATAGTATCAGAAGATATCTGAAATACCAGTCGAAATGAATTCCCTGAATTTTCTTCAACACAAAAAGTTCACTTACTTTATTACTTATCTTCGAAGATTTAGCCTTTGATTTATTTTTCGTAGGTTCATAACCACGATATTCCAGATATTCACATTCCGCGGATTTCAGAGGTCTGGAAATCGTTCTCGATGGTCTCCTTTTCTTTTCCGCTTCAACAGTCGATAATGAGTCCTGAATTGAGGACAAATTTGTTTAGGAATGTTATTTCAATGAAAAATAATCAAAGATAAGCCTATAATGTCGCTCAGATCTTTGAACTCTGAACTGCGCAATTGACATTCTCTATCTTTTCTCTATATTCTCTGATACTTTCATCCACCTCTGAATCATGCATCGTTTCATCAACATCGTCATTCTCGAAATTCCATTGATCCATTTCATCTCCCCAGGGATCCTATAAAAAGGTCTATACATTCAATCCTAATCGAAACATGTTTCACCTCAATTTTGATTTGCTCCTCACCGATTGGTTCTTCCTTGATCAACTCGAACAAATTCGGATTCTGAATTAAATATTAAAATAAAGTAATTGATTAACGAAAACTAACGATTTCCGGTTCATCTCGTGAGTGTTCATTAGTTATATGAGAAGAATTATTCGAGGGATACTCCAGAGGAGGCTCCTTAACGAATTTCAACCGCTCATCAGAAAATCAAATATCGCTTTCATGTTTTAGGCAAAGGGTCGCCACCATAGTAGTGTCAATTTAGATTTTCAACAGTACATACCTTTTCACTAGTTTGTTCGTCGATCGAAACAGACTCCTCGGAAAGAGCCATACCTGATTTGAGCTCGAATAATGAACGAGATTAGATTTTTAAATAATCATTCTGCATACCGCAACAGATCGAACATCATGTCATCAAGAATCACCAAAGCACAACAACATTACTTTATCGGATGATTGAACAGCTTCGGACTCACATGAAATATTCTCGAGAACTCTAAACGTGGACATCATCGATAAAAGTGAGCAACGATGTGTTACACAAATGATTAAAATGGGAGCTAATCAGTCAATGTTTAGCAATTGACAACACGATAAACAAACAAAAAACAGTTTGAAGTGTCACAAAGAAAGAAACGAGAAACATCTAATTAGCATCTCGAAAATGTCTTAATCCTTCTCCATATTCGTCGATTTTGTGAAGAGTGAATTCGCGACGGGTGCACTGAACGTGAAAAAAAATATTTTAAGAAACCGCATCGGGCCAACCCACAAAAAAAGTACCTCTATAGTGTGTTTCGAATCGGGACGGCAGTTGCGAAACATGACGCCACACGAGCACTGAAGCCAGATTCCTTGCTGAAAATTAAACCGTATATTAACAGCCAAAAACGGGAATTATCAACGATATCATCGTAGACGTTAGATATACAGAACGACATTTCTGTGGAAATAACTCAGAAAATGAGGGGTGAACTCCTAATTATACTAAAAGAATTGCCGGTTTACTCAACATTACAATTGGAAAAGCAACTTACAGTGCTCAGCATCTCATTGTGGTGAATATGGAGATGCTTAACGTAGCCCAAAGCCGTCTTTGGATACTTCTGAAATAAACCGAGAAAATATTACAATCAAAATTAGTCTACATCGTTAGATTGAAAGAGAGCAACGTTCACCTCGCAAATAATACACTGAGGAGTCGCCTGAAATATGTTTATTAAGAAAGAATTGATAAGAGTGTGTTGTTAAATTTGACCAACGAATAAGTTACCTTTTCATCCTTGATTCTATGAATTACTCCTGAATTATTAGTCGTCTGAAAAGTGTATTGGTAATAATAGTTGGAATATTTGTCAGTTTGTAGATTTAAACAATGAATAAACTACCTTTTTATTCTTGATTCTATGAATTGGCCCATCTCTCTTTCGAACAACCGTGAAGTTGGCGATATTACACTCAATGATACAGTATTATCATTTATACTACTTATACATTTCACCTTATATTCATGATAGTCCGAGTGAACTTCGACTCCACAATCACAGCGAAGAGCGAGACCCGCCTGTAATGGGAAATTTTCGTTGATATAAGTTGTTCACTGGAAAAAAACATCACTGCATTATGGATGAATATCCATGGTGGCAGATAATAACTGAACTGACCAATTTGAGAGTAGTAAAATGAGCGTGTCTGAGATGATGGGTAAATGAACCAACAACAGTTGTTTGAAACTGCAAAAAAAAATCAGTAAGCCCCGCAATGATAGTTAGTGTACAATCGAATTCGGAATAAAAATAAATATTTTACCTCGCATTCAGTACATTTCAATACTCTTGAATTTCCCTTAGAACTGAGTGACCCTCTCTTCTTCTAAATAGTATCAGATTTCTAAAATGTCAAAAAAAACTATAATTTCAAAATGCAAACACTTTCTCGAATATTCACCTTCAATTCAGCCTTCGATTTCTTCATCAATGGTTGACAGTCTTCTTCAGAATAGTCCAGAGATACATAATCAGCAAATGACACAGGTCTGGACATCTTTCTCGACGATCCTATGCTCTTTTCCACTTCAACAGTCGCTAATGAGTCCTGAATTGAGGGCAAATTTGGACAAATATTCTATGAAAAGTTGTCCATGATAGGCGTATAATGTCGCTCAAATAATTGAACTCGGAACATCTCAACCAACATTCACTACTTTTCATCCCCCTACAATAATTTCGATTGCATTCGAATCATTCATCGATTCATCAATATTTTAATTCTCGAAATCACATTGAGCTAGTGATCAATTCAGAAAAGGTTTAAAATTTAAATATCATTGAAATATTTTTATGAACGTTAAAAATTGATTCAGTACAGAATACACCTGACTCTATAATATATAATATATGCATACCTCAGAGTGAGCACTGTAATAATTACCCACAATTCTCGATACGTCTCCTCTATCTCCAGCCATATCACCGTCAGCCATGTAAATATTCTATTAAAATTATAAATTCAATATAATGCACTTTCAACAACTTCACTAAAATGATATTAGCAACGAACTACGTCATAAGGTATATCTTCATCCTTGATTTCCATTTCGTCTTCCCAGTAATCCTAAAAGAGAAACGTTCTGACTGAAAATTTTATTTGAAAACTTATCACCTCAAACTTGATTGAATTCTCATCGAAAGGTTCTTCTTTGATCAACTCGAACTTATTAGGAATCTGAAATTTATTTAAACTAAGTTAAAATCACATTGACAACTTACAATTGGTGGTTCATTAAGTGAGTGATCATATACGATATTAGTATAATTATTCAAAGGAAGGGGATGTTCCAGAGGTAGAGGAAGTTCCTAAATGATTCAGGTTGAATGATTCGATATTTAAAAAAAACTTGATAGGCAAGTGTGCACATTTCTGTAGACTCCTTTACTTGATTTCTTTCCTTAATCAATTCACTGAGAGTGAAATGGAGAGATTCGATGAGACCATACACAAGAGACCGAAGCGCAATGTTCCTAAACAATCGTAAACGATAGTAAAAATTGACTAAACGAGTCTCACTTAAGTTTATCGCACTCAAGGGACAGTGATCGCTCATATTCAAGAATGGACAAAGCCTTCTGAATTTGCTGAAAACAACTTCATTGATAATGTAAAATTAATATTATTTATGAAACATTTTTAGGTCAAAAAATATTATTAAAATAAAATAAACGCACATCAAGGTCTGATTTGTTGTTGAGTACAACGGACATTGTTTCGATTCCTCTTGAAATAAGATACACAATACTGTCATTTGATGCAGATGATATTTCGGAACTCTAGAAAAGTTCATTAATTACATTCACCATTCATTGGAGAGAAAAATCATGCGTAACAATGCAATTATAAATTGCTTTTTAGTTTACGGACTACGCAGTGCTAGCAGTTCCATTTTAACGAATAAGCATACACAATACATTTTTAAAGCATCCTACCTTTATCTTCCATTGTTCTACGGTTGAAAGAGGTTCCTCGGGAAGGGCCATCTCTTATTAGAATTCGAGTGATAAAATCGAAAAACAAATTAAGATAATTAATCTGCATAACGTAACAGATTGAACAGCAGTTCATCAAGAATTCATCAAAGTATAACACAATTATTTTATCGAATGAACGAAAGACATAGCGTTGTCTAGCAGGAAATCTCAAGAACTTTAATCCTGGATAAAAATCGATAACACGGAATAGGGATGAGATAAATAAAGTTTGAAAACGAGAACTCATCAGTAAACGTTTACAAATTGACAAAACGATTTTTTTATAAAAAAACGGAATGAACTGAAACAAGCAAAGAAACAAGGTACAGCTCAGTATTATACTATGATTTATGAATCAGTATTATACTATTATATAGTATTATACTAGTATTATATTTATGATTCAGTATTATACTATGATTATACTATAGTACTATGATTTAGCTTATTCATCGCCGATTTTGTGAAGAGAATACTCGCGGCGAGTGCACTGAGAAAAATAAAATTAAATTGTCGGATCAAATGAAGGTACCTTATTAGGATGCATGAAATTGGGATGAGAATTGTGGTACTTCATTCCACATGAACACTGAAGGGAGACCCCATGCTGAAAATTCAAATACGAATATTTAGTTTTTTTTTCGCAAGAATATCTTCGGGCACAAAATATAAATTATATTACAATTAAAATGACGTTTACGTTCTGCAAAATTACGCGTTTTCAAAAAAATCAAAAATCTAAATTTGCAAAGAAACATACATTTTTCAGCGACGAATTGTGGTGTTTCCTGAGATGCGCTATATAGCCGTCCGGCGATTTTGGATACGCCTGATACAAAATAGAACATATAACAAAAGAGACAACAAATCGCATTTATTTAATTAAAGCAACACTTACGTCGCATAGTAGACACTGGGGAGTAGTCTGAAAAATGGTGTGATGATCAATATTTTGAAAAATGAGTTGGACAGAATTGAAGAAAATGTAATTTACCTTCTCATCGTGTAATCTCTGAATCGGTCCACGTCTTTTTCGAATTATAGTGAAGTTGGCAATATCACACTAAATATAACAATATTGAAATGTATACTGCTTATGCCGATGGCGATGAAATTGGCGTTTTCACAGTCAATAGTACAATATTATACTATAATGAATAACCATTAGGGTTGCAGCTTCGGTATTGGTGATACCGAGTCCTCTCGCGCTAGACGGTTGGAGATAAGAAATAGCGCGCGAGAGCGAGAGAGTCTAGAGAAAAAAGAGGATCGGTATTCTGGACATTTGTCGGTAATACCGACATTCCCGGTTCTACCGAACGTGCAACCCTAATAATTGAAACTGTTGCATTGTTTCAACATTGTCTCATCTTATATCCGTGGTGAAATGAGCGAACTTCAACTCCGCAATCACAGCGAAGAGCGAGGCCAGCCTGCATTCTGAAATTTGGAATTCCTGAAAAGTAATTAACTGACCAATGCGAGAGAGGTAGAATGCTTCTTTCTGAGATGTGTTACGAAAGAACTAGCAGCCGTAGTTAAAAACTGCAATCACTATGTTATTATTATTATTATTATTATTATTATTATTATTATTTATCCGGACTGATGGTCCAATTGTGGTGGAGGGGGTATGTTATAAAAAAAAACCCTAGTATCTGCAAAACATATTCTCCTAATTGTAAATTATGCTTTGCGAAAAAAATACTAACATCGCATTCAGTACAATTCATTTCTCTTGAATTTCTCTTAGAACTGGCTGATCCACTTTTCTTCTCAATCGCTTCAGAAGATTTCTGAAATGCCAGTCGTTGAAATGCCAGTTCTTAAAAAATTTCACAAATCACAGAAAGTCTTACTTTGTTTTTCATCTTCAAAGATTCGCCCTTTGTTTTCTTCATCAATGGCTCAGAATCTGCATCAGAATAACCCAGAGATTCAGATGCATCCTGAATATTTGGAACAGATTATATTTAAACCTCACGTAAGAAAAAAGAGATAAAATATATTATAAACAGAAACCTACCACATTATCATGGTCCATCTCTTCATCCTTCATTGCAATTTCATCTCCCCAGGGATCCTAAAAAATACAATGAAACCAATTTGAAACATGTTTCACCTCAATCTTGATTTCGCCTTCATCGATTGGTTCTTCCTTGACCAACTCGAATAAATTTGAATTCTGAATTAAATATTGATAAGAAGTAAACGATTAACGAAAACTAACGATAGGCAGTATATCTCATGAATGATCATTGACTAACCTACCATATTATCATTGGATATCTCTTCTTCCTTGATAGCAATCTCATCCCTCCAGGGATCCTAAAACGGGAATCTAGTGTATGCAATGAAACCAATCTGAAACGCGTTTCACCTCAATCTTGATTTCGCCTTCATCGATTGGTTCTTCCTTGATCAACTCGAACAAATTTGGATGCTGAATTAAATGTTAAAAAAAAAGTGAAAGATGAACGAAAACTAACGATAGGCGGTTCATCTCGTGAGTGATCATAGAATATATTAGAAGAATTATTCAAGGGAAAGGGATAATCAATTGTTTTCAGAAGAGGCTCCTTAACGAATATTAGCGTCATTTAACCCTAATTTTATCAACTAGTCATTCACTAAAAAATTGAATATACCGAACATGTTTTAGGCAAAAATTCGTTACCCTAGTAGTGTGAATGATTTAGCAAAATACTGCACATTATATTCGAAAGTGTACCTTTTTAATAGATTGTTTGTCGATCGAAATAGACTCCTCGTGAAGAGCCATACTTTACTGAATCTCGAATAATATAATCTAACAAATAATAAGCAAATAACCATTCTGAACACCGTAACAGATTGAATTCATCAACGACAAAGTACATCTTGTTAATTTTATCAGATGAACAAAAAAAAAGAATACGAAGGAAGAAAATGGAAAATCACCAGTTACTTTTTAACTATTGAGAACACGATTAACAAAACGAAGAGATACTACAACGAAAGAGTCAACAAATAGCCAATTATTAGCTCGAATATGTTTCGAATATGTCATTGAATGTTTGAATCGGTCCCTCTCTCTTTCGAATAACAGTGAAATTAGCGATATCGCACTAAACAGTAAATAATTTCTTTTATATATTTTCTATATTTTCACCTTATACATATGCGCACTCGTGAGAGCTTCGACACCACAATCACAGCGAAGAGCGAGACCAGCCTGTATTTAAATTGACAACAGTTTTATAATTGTAAAATGCTTCCAAAATTATGAGAGAAAATAATTGAACTGACCAATGCGAGAGTGGTAGAATGCACGTATCTCAGATGGTGGGAAAATGAATTAACAGATGTTGTTTCGTACTGCAAACAGCAAGAGATAACCTCAGAAAAGCAACGCTTTCTATTTTTTCATAACATATATTTATTTTGATATTGATACATTATTTACCTCGCATTCAGTGCACTTCATTTCTCTAGATTTAGAAGTAGCTGGTCTACCTCTCTTCTTAATTGCGTCCGAAGTAGTACTCTGTAAGATTAGTCAGTATAGTTGAACTGTACTCATTGATTTCCTAATTTTTATTTTTCAAAATTCACTGAATTCAACCACCCTCACTTTATTCTTTCTCGTTGATGAGTCAGCCTTCATTTTCTTCATCAATGGTTCAGAATCGTCATCAGAATAGTCCAGAGATTCACCATCAGCGAATTTCACAGGTCTTGTCAGATTTCTCGCTGATCTTCTGTTCTTGTTCACTTCAACAGTCTCGCATGAGTCCTGGAGATATATTCGGAATTTTTAAATGATAAAAGCCTCATTGTGAAAAAAGCCTCTTAAAAGCCTCATTGTCAATTCATGAAAAAAACTCTCGACCTTTTTTCTATCTTCTTCGATAGTTTCATTATCCTTTTCATTAATTTTTTCATCATTATCTTCATTCTCGAAATTTGGTTCATCTCCCACGTAATTCATTGCAGGAACCTGAATAAATCGAATATTATACATAATTACTATTTAAAAATAGAAAACGTGGAATTTTTCGTATAAATATTTAAAATTTAGTCAATCGTATGATACATCCGAATCTTCAGATAAAAAAAACATTCTAATGAAAATTCATAATGTACCGTAGACTGAGCTCTGACTGAGCTCCCTTTCTCTTCTCCCATGATTTCATTAGCATTCAAATCATTTTTCGTCTCATCAATATGTTCATTTTCGAAATCAGCTCCAATGTTATTCATTGCCTGAACATTTATTTTTCAGTACTATTATATAATGTCAGAGTGTCTGTCTGTCCGTCCTAAAATACTAAAATAAACGCACATCAAGGTCCGATTTCTTGTTAAGAACTACAGCCATTGTATCGATTCCTTTTGCGATTAGTGAAACGATAGTGTCGTTAGAATCAGACGACATTTCGAAACTCTGAACCAATACCAATTGAGGAATCAAACCGAACATACACTATGTACAAGTTTTTCAGGAAATGTACACGCGTACTATGTATAACAATAAAAATGTGTATGAAAATAATCAGCATTCTTGCGCTCACGACGGGCGGTCGACTCTCACCCCCGCTCTCTTCCATCTCCAGTTTGGAGAATCCTCGTCCGTCAGCTTGGGCAACCGGACGAGTATCGCCCATTAGGATAATCAAGAGGAGGACCCAGGACGGATTCTCATCGGCTCAAGCGATCTACGGTCAAGAAAGGCCCCACTCAAGAAGACTGCTTCGTGAGTTTACTCTTAACCACGCAAGGACTTCGGCGGCTGGATGGACTACTTCGATACTCAAGAGCCATCGACTAAACGCGACGGACCATCGACAACTAAAAGCTAAGAAGAAACCATCCCTTGACCCATTGTCACAGAGTACGGAGAACCCGATCCCCTCCATAATGATGTTTCCCCCTGCAGGCACTATGCCTTGAATCAGGATAAATGTATGTATGTATCAAAATAATGCTAATTTATAAAAAAAGTGCCTTCTTCTTCCATTGTTCAACGGCCGAAAGACTTTCCTCGGGAAGAGCCATGCCTGATTGACGACCCGAATTATACAAACGAATAAGAAGATTTAAATATTATTTCTGGATACTCAACAGATCGAAAATCATATCATCAAAGATTCATCAAAGCACAACAACATTACTTTATCGGATGAACAAAACATAGGTTTCGGTCTAACAGGAAATATTCTCGAGAACTCTAAACGTGGATTGTATCGATAAACGTGAGCAAAGGATATGAAAAACGTAGGATACACATGGGATCTCATCAGTTGTTATGCTATTGACAAGGCGATGAATAAAAAAAATTGCATTACAACAAAAAATAAACAAGAAATAGCTAATTATTAGCTCGAATATTTCTTGATTCTCCTCATTTATCGGCGACTTTATGAAGAGTGAACTGGCGACGAGTGCACTGAACATGACGAAATATTTTAGAATAATTATATTAATTTCAGAAAAAAATACATTAGAGTAGTGCTAACCGATATTCTTAACGAAATAATTTAATTAGAAGAAAGTACCTCTTCAGTGTGCTTCGAATCGGGATGGGAATTACGATACCTTGCTCCACACTTACATAGAAGGAAGATTCCTTGCTGAAAATTAATACATATATTGATGGTGAAATGGAAATAAGACGGTTCGAAATATTCTAAATCGGCATCTCTTTTACACTGAACGTTATGGAATAATTTATGTGGGTATTTCTCATAAAAACTATACCGTATTCCTGATTTACAATTGCTTATTTACACATATCCGGGAACATATTCGTTAAAAACTTGTTTTTTTATACTTACATCGCGCAGATTCGAATTGTGCTGTCGATAGAGATGCTTCACATAGCCATCGGCAGTCGTTGGATACGCCTGAATCAAAATGAAAAAATAATAAACTTGAATCGGTCTACAACGTGTCCATATAATTAGCAACGCTCACCTCGCATTGAATACACTGGGGAGTCGCCTGAAATTTTTTTTTGATAATTTCTTTTGAATGAATGATAATAAATTCAACAATGGGTAAGGTACCTTCTCATCTTTGCTCCTCCGAATCGATTCTTTCTCATTGATTCTTTGAATTGGTCCATCTCTATTTCGAACTACAGTGAAGTTGGCAATGTCGCACTGAGTAGAAGAATATAATAACTAATATTTACAAAATACAAATGCACCTCATATCTGTGCTTGTCTGAGAAAGTGTCGATTCCACAATCACAGCGAAGAGCGTGACCAGCCTTGACTCAGAAATTTTAAATGCTAGAAAATAAATTTACTGACTAATCCAAGAGTAGTAAAATGAATGTGTCTGAGATGGTGGATGAATTTACGTTCAGACTGTGTTTCGAACTGAAATAAGTAAGTTATTAACGTGGAAACTTATCGATGCTCTTTCTCGCCCGAAATTGGACATCATAATGAATGCAAATTGCTGACCTCGCATTCAATGCACTTCATTTCTCTTCGGTTAGAACTGAATGAACCACTCTTCTTCTCAACAGTATCAGAAGATTTCTGAAATTCCAGCAAGAAAAAGTAGCTTTAATTTCAGAATTCACGTAAGTACACTTACTCTAATCTTCATCTTCGAAGAATTAGCCTTCGGTTTCTTCATCGTTGGTTCATAGTTTTCATTAGAAAAGTCAGAACAATTATCGACTAGTGCAGTTCTGGACACAATTCTCGATGATCTCCTTCTCTTTGACACTTCAACGGTCTCAGATAAGTCCTGGATAGATCATTCATTAAATTTGGATTTCAAGCCTCAATTCAAGAAAAAAAACCTCTCAACCTTTGCTCTATCTTCTTCGATAGTTTCATTATCCTTCTCATTCATTGTTTCATTATTATCGTCATTCTCGAAAACAGGTTCATCTCCAATGTAATTCAATTCAGGCACCTGAATAAATAGAATATTATATATAATTAGTATACAGGCAGGGTAGCGCAGTGGTTGTGTGCTAGAATGCGAATCGAAAGGTCACGAGTTGGACCCCCGCGCCTGCAGATCCACCCAACCAAGGGGGCAAAAAAATGCTGGTAGTGCCTAGTAAACACGATCCAAATTCCCCGCTAGCGTGCACACAACACGCCGGTTAGTCTGTAGCAACAGGCCACTGTTCTCACGGGTTTGGCCCCAGTTGCAGTGCAGACGTGGGGTATCACATTTTTAAAATGATACGATGGTAATTGCATTCCTACTAAAATATTCCGTGCGGCAATCGCGTTAGCTCCGCCCCTTTTCACTTCGTTTTTCGCGATTTCCGCCTATTTTCACTTGTTTTTCTTAGTTTTAAATGATAAAACTGGATTTCTGGTATGGTTTTACGCTCGTCAAGCATCAACTATATATTTAATGCTTAATTTTAATCGCGGTCATAGTTTAATAGCAATTTCGTTACGCGCGGAACAATAAACAACTGCGCGTCAAAATGTGATAGTCGACGACGCGTTACGAGTTAGTAACCGACTCAGTACTTTACTTTACTTTTATTACTAAGAGACTATAAAATTTTTGTGTCTGTCTGTCACTTCGGGGCTCCATCCCAACTTTTTTCGGATCGCTCTCGGCCTCACGAGCCTTTCGCAAGCGTTTGCAAATGACTGGGATAAAACCTTAATACGCTACCCGGCGACACCTAGCAAACGGAGCGAGCGCTGCGATCGTAGTTGGCTAGTTTAAAAATATATTTTTTAAACGTGAAATTTGTCGTACACATTTTTAAAATATAGCCAAGCATTTAACACATCTGAATCATTAAATAAAAAAAATTCTAATGAAAATTCATAATGTACCGCAGACTGAGCTTTGACTGAGCTCCATTTATCTTCTCTCCCAATTTCATTAGCCATCGAATCATTCATAGTATCAGCAACATCTTCATTTCCGAAATTCATTGTTTCATCAAACTCTTCATTTTCGAAATTAGATTCATCTCCCGTGTAATTCAAAACAGGCATCTGAACAAAGTATGAATACGATTATACAGATATTTTTTTAGGAATTTAAGTATTGATTATTTAAACTTAGTGTAGTATGTCAGAAGCTGAATTCGAGGACATTGTAGGATAATCAGTATTAAATTGTACCTCGGAATGAGTCATGGCTTCATTATCCACAGTATTCGAAATGTCCCCTCGATCTTCAGCACTATCCCCATCAGCGTTGCGAGTATCCTGAAAATTTGAAATTGATCACAGTAATCCTCATTTAAAAATATGAATGAAAATAAATAAATAAAATAATAATGTACCATATTATCATCGAATATTTCTTCATTCTTGATTTCCATTTCCTCTCCCAAGAGATCCTATAAAGGAAATTATTCGGGATACTATGAAACCAATTCGGAAAGCTTTTTACCTCAACCTCATCCTTGGGCGTGGCTCCTCCGTACATGGGTGTCATCATGGGTGGCTGTCCTCTCATCATGGGAGATATCGGGGGAGGGGGCGGAGCGAGACCTGTTATGGGGTAGTCGATTCTTCAAAGATTTTATATCTGGCTGCAATAACCTTTCGTAGGCCGACGTGAGAAAACAATAATAAATTATTGAAATTTAATAAATTATAATTAAATCAAGACCTGCAGCGAAATTCATTGCGGCGTTCGATTGAATGGAGAAGAGCGGAGGAATGAAACCGCCTACAAATAACATTTTCCAATTTGCCCTCGAACTCGTGCGTTTCACCTACAAAAAAAGTATCGCACAAAGGATGTCTATTATCGGAGACCTGGCAGATACAAAAAAAAAGATCAACAAATCACTATACAATCACTATCGCCAAATGAAGAGACGGCGGTGTCATTTTTCGAGCTCTAGCCATCTCCCCCTCACTCACCAGGAAATGGTGGTGGCGGCAGTATCATCATGGGTGGACGAGGAGGACGAGGAGGAGGGGGAGGAGCGTGTAGAGAGGGTCGAGGCGGAAGGAAGGTCCTCGCGAGAAGAACTGTAATGTTATTGTTACACAGAGGACTATCGATAGCCAGATTCCAAATTTAGCATATCATTGTCAGTGAAACAAACGCTACAATAATTATCTTTGTTTTTTTTATACAACAACATTTGCCGTTTCACTGAACAATCATACCCAACATGGTAACGATGGGAGCAATAATCGAGGTAGAAATAATCGAATTGCATACAACTAACCCAATCCGACGGGTGGCACGACGGTATGCGGTGGTTGTGAGGGATCGAAGATGGGGGCAGAATGGAATCCGGATCGACGAGAGGCCTGAAGAGGGAGTGAAAACAGTATCATAGTGTCTACCGTATACCTCAGCTGGAGCTTGGACATACAACAAGGAATCGATAATCATACCTTGGTCTTGTCTCCGGCGGGTTCTAGTCTGGATACACTGGTGGGAATCACATTGTCTACACGATTTCGCTCGGCGCGCATTCGCTGGATGATTAGAGGCGAATCTGTAAGTATTGAGTTTCATGATTTGTACATGATAGTAATGATTCAATTCGGTAAGCGATTTTAACATGGCTTCTAAAAGGAAAAAAATACTTTTGGCAATGAGAAGGAAGAATGGTGTTTCATGAATTGCACAAAATCTGGAAAAGTTGCAGGACTGATAATAATGCAGGATACAATAGTGAATACAATTGTAGTCCGTATAACAGCTGGCCTTACCAGAGGGTCCCACCTAGCGTTATCTTATGACTGTAAAATCATACTCCTTAATAAAGGAGAGAGGCCTCCCGATGTGTGTGTGTGTGTACGTTTGTTCACCTCGGCGAGAGCGCCAGAGAAACTCCCTCGGACAGAGACGCAGAGGAAACAAGTGTAAACACGCATATTGAATAGGGCACCAGACGATAAGACCCCGCCGAAGGCGGGGGCGAAATCGGCTGGTTGCTTGAATACACCTTTTACCTTTTACCAATGGTGACAAATAAAACAAGACAAACAAGATTAGTGTTTTAATTCAACATAATTTCTAATTTATGCTCGTGTATTTCCTTGTGAACACTCATATATATATCATCATCATTCATTCAAATACTAATTTTACATTGTTCTCACCGTTATTTCATCGGAATCGCATAAATATTATTATTATTATTATTCATATTATTATTATTATTATCAATATATATATATATACAACTGACTGAGCAGTTTCTGTCCGTTTAGGGCGAGTCCGAGCGGGATACTCTTCTCCTCCCAAAACTCCACGTATGCGACTCCCTGCAACAATAATATAAATATTTGCCGCTCACAAGGAACATATGTAGGAATATTATTATCATTCAGGTCTTCTAAAGTAGTGCCAATAAATCTAAACACCCATTATTGCCATTCAGGTCAGGTAAGCAGGCCAGGTAAGTAAGCAGGCCAGCAGGTAAGCAGGCCGGGTAGCGCAGTGGTTGTGTGCTAGAATGCGAATCGAAAGGTCACGAGTCCGACCCCCCGCGCCTGCAGATCCACCCAACCAAGGGGGTTAAGAAATGCTGGTAGTGCCTAGTAAACACGATCCAAATTCCCCGCTAGCGTGCACACAACACGCCGGTTAGTCTGTAGCAACAGGCCACTGTTCTCACGGGTTAGCGATCCAAATTCCCCGCTAGCGTGCACACAACACGCCGGTTAGTCTGTAGCAACAGGCCACTGTTCTCACGGGTTAGGCCCCAGTTGCAGTGCAGACGTGGGGTAGTCGACGACGCGTTACGCGTTAGTAACCGACTCAGTACTTTACTTTACTTTACTTTACTTTAGGTCTTCTAAAGTAGTGCCAATAAATCGAAACACCCATTATTGGGATTCAGGTCTTCCAAAGTAGTGTCAATAAGCATATTCACCGTGCTTCTTCCGGTTCTCGAGTCGATGATGAAGCGCACGTCTCTCACATTGCCCACAGAAGAGAAGAACTCTTCGAGATGGCGAGGACGCATCTGGTGAGTGATCTCAACGACAAAATTGAATTATTTTACTTTTCAAAAGCATTAAAAATATGAAAAAATGATGAAGCCACATTGGATTCTCACCCGCTGAATGAACAGTGTTCTCTGATCTCTCTCCTCTGTCGTCATATTCAGATTGGCATCTTGTGGAGGCGACTTAGTGAATGGCATCACATCCGGGCCGGAAATATGTACGTCGCCTCTGCAATCGACGGACGTTTTCCCGGGTCTGATAGACGGCCGTGCTTTCTGGTGTGAGATAAACCGAAACTTCTCTATTTTTGGCCCGCTCTAAATGCGAAGGGGGTAGGGAATGAGAATGATAGGGAGGGAATACTCTGTGAGAAAAGGTTGGGCAAAATAAACAGAGAAGTGCCGATAAACCTGGCAAGCGACCTGAATTCTGAGGGACGTTCTCTTATGGGAGGAGTAGATCTGCTTCTGCTTCTTCTTCTCTCTTTCGATCGATCATGACGTGGTGAACGAGAACGACGACGATTACGATCACCACTACGGGCAGGAGATCTCAACGGCATTACTATTACGACATCTAGATATGACGGGCACTGGCACCGTGGCACCTTTAGAAGACCAGAATGGGTCTATATCACCTAGTCTAAAATAGCTCATCTGTAATCTAATGAAGCAGGGGATTACTTCAATGCTGCTTAGGCTCAGTGCATTGTGCTTAGACAACTAGAAACCGCTCAACAGGGCCATATATATGAAAATGGCTACAGCCATTATTGTCATTCTGATATTTTAAAGTAGTTGCTAATTTCGGAGACTTTTCGTAAAGGTGCAGAGAAAGGTCAATCGTACATCAATAAAGACGCCTCGGGCGATCAAGGAGAGTATAGATACACATCGATGCAATTTCGGAAAGGATTTCAATTTTTTTTTCGAAATGTTGAGTGGCCCCTAGTTACGAGTAGGATGAATTCTAGAAATAATACAAAATAAATAAATAAAGTAACTGAATCGCTTACCTGCTTCTTCTCTTGTCTCCTCCTCTATCTCTGTCCCTTCTGTCTCGCGATCGACTGCGATGACGCTCAAAACGATCACGAGAACGAGAACTGCAATTATGATGCAATAAGAGAATCATTTACCCCGAATTCCTGACTCTAATTCTATTATATTAAACAAACCCTTTTCTCTCCGATCTGTCCTTGCTACGACTTCTCTTCTTGTCTCTGCGCTTTCGCGACTTCTTCTCGCGAGCGCTGTAATTTATACGATTGCTGTGCATAGCCATTAGAAATTGTGCCTGACATTGTGCCCATCTTCGATAATTCGTTCTTTGGTTTCTTCATCGTTGGTTCATGATCTTCATTAGAATTGTCTTCATTAGATTTCACATGACTGGACACATCTCTGTTCTTCTCCATATCAACAGTCTCGGATGATTCCTGGATTGAAAAAAATATTATTTAGAATGAATGTTAATAAATAATTTCCACCTTTTCACCATCTTCACCCACAACTTCGGAATCATTCGAATCATATATTATTATAACCTCATCATTTTCGAAATCAGGTTCAACTCCCATGAAACTCAACAGAGGGATCTGAAGATATGGATATAATTGCGCTTTGCACAAATAACTGTAGGTCTTTTGTCAGAGGTAATTTAAATTTAGTTTATTTTATCAAAAGCTGAATTCAATGGTATTGTATTATAGTCAGAATACAAATGTACCTCCGACTGAGCAATGCCATCATTATCTCCAGTACTGGATATGTCCCCACTATCTCCAGCAATACTCTTATCAGCATTGTTAGTGTCCTGACAATTTTCGAATATATTATTTCTACCTCTCGCTGCAGATAAATATCGATATTTATCGATATCACATCATCCTTGTTATAAATTGGTAAATATGTTTTAATAATTTCTCAGGTTAACCTGAGAAATTATTAAAACATATTTACCAAATATGCCGATTAAAAAATAACGGACTTGATCGGTCTTAGTAAACATTTCTGCTGATTCCTTCATTTGATCCGAAGGAATCGAAAGTATAAGAGATTCAGATAATTCCTTAACGAATGAGTTTAGCTGAATTCTAATGATAAGTCATTATTTATTTTAAAAATTTCCTACTTTCTCAGTCTGCGTGAACATTTCGCCGCATTCCTTCACTTGATTCCTTTCTTTAGTCAATTCATGGAGAGTGAAGTGAAGTGATTCGATGAGGCCATACACAAGCGAGCGAACCTCATCATTCCTGCAAAAATGTAATCAGAAATAATTCGATTATTCAAAAAAACGGAAGAAAAGTCTCACTTCAAGCTATCGAACTGAAGGGAGAACGATCTTTCTGACTCAAGATATGCAAGTGAACTCAGAATGCGCTGAAAATATGGTATTTAATATTATTGAAAAAGCTTAATGAAAAATATCAAACTATGAATACATCGAATTTAATTAAAATTAACACACATTGAGGTCTGATTTCTTGTTAAGAACAACAGCCATCGTATCAAATGCTTTTGTGATCAGAGACACAATAGTGTCGTTCGAGACACATGACATTTCGTAACCCTGAAAAGTGTGCATATAGTTAAATCGAACCAACTCTTCCCATCAAAATAACATCTTGTTTGGGGGGTCTACTCTACTAGTGAACATTTGAGGAAAAATATTGCATAATTGAAACCTTTTTCTTCCATTGTTCTACGATTGAAAGTGGTTCCTCGGAAAGGGCAATACTCTCATCAGCATTGTTAGTGTCCTGAACATTTTCGAATATATTATTTCTACCTCTGGCTGTAGATAAATATCGATATTTATCGATACCCCGATACCACATCATCCTTGGTCACTATTAATAGGTAAATATGTTTTAATATTTTCTCAGGTTAAATATGCCGATTAAAAAAAACTGACTTGATCGACCTGAGTAAACATTTCAATGTTCGAAAAGTCATCTCAAATGCACCTAATGTCGGCACCTATTTGCCCGAAACCGATTTTTACCTAGGTGCCCGACAGTTATCGGTTGCCTTTGCGATAGATTTTTTTCCTACTTCTGGCAGGCTCAGATGCATGTAGCAAAAAATGGACCAATTGATAAAGAGAGACGAGAAAACAACCTCGAAACAGTTGAAAATTTTTACATACTTTTCGATCACTGATTTCTGCAGATTCCTTCATTTCATCCGAAGGAAGAGAATGAACCGGATGTTGTTCAGACAATTCCTTAACCAAAAAGATCAATGGATTTTTCCTGATTTGTGAATGATATTTTTATCGACACTTACTTTCTCAGTCTGAGTGAACATTTCGCCAAGTTCCTTCACTTGATTCCTTTCTTTAGTCAATTCACTGAGAGTGAAGTGAAGCGATTCGATGACGCCATACACAAGAGTGCGAACCACATCGTTCCTGTGTAATTTTTTTTAAATACTGATAATCGTGTAATGAATCATAATAGTATTCTATATTTTGTCAATAAAGATAAAATGTAAATTTCCTACTTGATTTTATCGAACTGAAGTGATACTGATCGTTCGCACTCAAGAATGGCCAAAGCTTTGTGAACTCCCTGGAAAAAAATCTTTGACATTGAATCAACTTTTTTTCAAAAATACATCGTGTTGTACTAAAAAACGTACATAAAGATCCGTTTTCGTGTCAAGAATTACATCCATCGTATCGATTCCTCTTGACAGCAGAGATATGATGCTGTTATTTGACCCCGATGACATTTCGATACTCTGCAAATTTAAGTTAATAGTGGAACCAAACCGGGAACAGAATTCAAGATAAGATTTTTTACGCCAAAAAAAGTCATTTAAAAAGTCGCCATGACAAGTGACGAGAATATTACAAATATTTAAATGTTACCTTTTTCTTCCATTGTACGACGATTGAAAGAGGCTCCTCGAGGAGAGCCATCTCTGACTGGAGCTCGAATTATAAAAAAAAACGAGTAAAGTTTTAAATAATCATGCTGCACACGGTAACAGATTGAACAACATTTCATCAAGCATCAATGAAGCAAGTTATAATTACTTTATCGGATTAACAAAAAAAATTGCTTCAGTATAACAGGGAACTAGTAAAAAAGTACTCCAACCGTAAAAAAGAAATAGGTTAAAATGAATAAAGTGCATATTATTTGTTGTTGCTTAACTATTTAAAACACGATGAACATAAAACATTTTGAAGGGTAACAAAGAAAGAAGCGAAAAACAGCTAATGATTAGTTCGAATCTGTTTTGATTCTCCTCACTTATCGGCGATTTTGTGAAGAGAGTATTCCCGACGGGTGCACCGAGACGGGTGCCCTCTAACCTAAAAAAACTTACGACTAATAATGTTGGACTCATTTAGAAAGAATCCGGTCAAAAATACACTTGAACAATTGAACAAACGAACAACGGGTCGCAAGGATTTAATACAAACCGCGTATAATAAATTTCGAAATTTTTATATTCCATTTGTAATTGTATCTTTAAAATCGATACTTACGCGATGCGTGTAATACACGCTCGTACCGGAGCGAACTTCGATTCCACAATCACAGCGAAGAACTAGACCAGCCTGTATTTAGTTATTGACTACAGTTGGATTTATGAATAAAAGCTCACGTTATTATGGATAATAAAAATATTAAACTGACCGAATTGAGAGTAGTTGAATGCACGCATCTGAGATGTAAGGTGAATGAACCAGCAGACATTGTTTCGTACTGCAATCGGCAAGATATAACTACAAAATATCAACACTGTATAGTTCTTTACAAGATTTAATTATTTAGATATAGAGCATACATTATTTACCTCGCATGTAGTGCACTTTATTACTCTACATTGTCCCTTAGTGAGTGGTCTACCTTTCTTCTTAATTGCGTCCGACATCGTTGTCTGTAACAGTAGTCCGTATAAGTTGAACTCACTGAGTTCCATGTTGTTGGTTTTCAAAATTCACTGAGCTCAAAATTCGAGAACGCTCACTTTAATCTTTCTCTTCGATGATTCAATCTTCATTTTCTTCTTCGTTGATTTAGAATCTCCATCAGAATAGTCCAGAGACTCTCCATCAGCGATTTTCAGACGTCTGGACACAATTCTCGATGATCTTCTTTTCTTCTCCACTTCAATAGTCTTAGATGAGTCCTGGATTTATCATGCATTAAATTCGGACTTAAATCCTCAATTCATGAATAAATTCTAAACCTTTTCTCTATCTTCTTCGATAGTTTCATTATCCTTTTCATTCATTGTTTCATCAATATGTTCATTCTCGAAATCAGCTCCAATGTTATTCATTGCCTGAACATGTAATAATCGCAATAACTATTTATTTATATATTGTAAATTTAGTGCATGTTAAAACAGAATCAGTAAATAATACTCATAATGAACCTCAGACTGAGCTCTGTCATCATTATACACAATGCTTGAGACATCTCCTCTATCCCCAGCAATATCAGCCTAGAATCCAGAATGTTTAAAATAATTCTCTACTTATAACACTCAAATAAATAACTAAATATGATGAAAATATTTTACAATATCCTACCGCATCATCCTTGGGCATCCTTTCTCCCATAATTTCAGTCGAATCAGTCATCGTTTCAATAGCAGTTTCATTCTCGTAATCATATTCGATATCAGAAACTTCCATGCAACTCAATGCATCCTTCTGAACAGGAATTTATTATATTTACAATTGAACAAGAATAGATATTTTATCATGGAAATACGTTATTATTTCTGATATGAAATTGAAATGGATAAAATATTTAGCACTTTTTACATATCAGCATCAATAACCAATGCATTGCAAGAATTCTTCATACAGTGCCTCAGCCACTGTCATCTTTATACACATTCTATTCTAACATTCATTTTTATAACGAAACGAACCTCATCATCATTGGGTATCTCTTCATCCTTGATTGTCATTTCATCACCCCAGATATCCTGGAATACAATCTCGTTCATTTCACGAAGTGAAGTTAAAAAATGACCTCATCTTTGAGTGCATTCTCATCGAATAGTTCTTCCTTTGGCACTTCTAACAAATTCTAAATTGAACAGATTTTAAAATATTTAAAAGCTAAATGATAACTGACAATTGGCGGTTCTTCATTTGAGTAATCACAGTCGTTATGAGAAGAATCATTAGGATGAATGGGGTGCACCAGAGAAGGTTGAGAAGATTCCTAAACGATTCTAATATTTGAATAATTATATAATTTCTAAGGTTGAATAACTCGGTTAAAACAAACTTGATCGGTCTGAGTAAACATTTCTGCAGATTCCTTCATTTGATTCGAACGAAGATACTGAACGGGAAAAGAGTCAGATACTTCCTGAACAAATGAATTATATATTTTTCTGGCATTATGCAAATACATTAATTGCATTGATCGGTCTGTGTGAACTCACTTGATCGGTCTGCGTAAACATTTCTCCACATTCCTTTACTTGATTCCTTTCCTTAGTCAATTCACTGAGAGCGAATTGAAGACATTCAATTTGTCCATATAAAAGAGAGCGAACCTCATCATTCCTGTGGTAATTTTAAATTTATTCATCTATATTAACTTTTCCACCTAAACGAGAGAAAAATGTCTCACTTGATTTTATCAAACTGAAGGGAGAGTGATCGCTCATATTCAAGAAAGGACAAAGCCCTCTGAATTCTCTGAAAAAGTGTAATATTTTTAAAGTAAAATACATCAAATTAAAATATACGTACATCATTGTCAGCTTTCTTGTTGAGTGCAACGGAAATTGTTTCAATGCTTCTTGATAGTAGAGATACAACGCTGTCATTGGACGCCGACGACATTTCAGAACTCTGAAAATGCCAACCAATATTGGGTTCAAACCGAACATATCAGATGTACGTTTTTAAGGTGATGCCCTCGAGCCCTCTAGCAGTGACAACTTTTTTTAAATTGATTTTTAACGCACCTTCTTTTTCCATTGCTCCACGATCGAAAGAGGCTCCTCTGGGAGAGCCATTCCTCACTGAAGCTCGAATAATGAACGAGATTAGAGCAAATACCGCAATCGGAATTTTCAAACGCTATTAAAATAGTATGCTCGTGTGGCGGATACAGTGTTTTCGACGAAGGGGAATCTATTAGCAAGAAAAGTCGAAATAATAATAGCAAAACTACAAACTACAGAGTTTAACGAACTCCAAATTATAGGGACGTTCAAACCGGGAAATAAAAATCGAGAGCCGGGGAGAGGTCTGTGCCAGTAGTTGTAAACGTCGAAATGCGGGAATTCAAATTTACGTGGAAAAACATATTCTTCTATATTAATCGAATATTAGAGGGTGCAGCTTTCCAATTGTAATGCTATTGTAAACAGAAGGTCCATTATAACTCACAGTAAAAAAATGAAAAATATTCGCTTCATCGGAAAGATATAGTGAGGTCGCAAATATTTGAATATCGACAATTTTCTGAAATAAATGGTCCAGCATGAAATTTAGGAAGTGCAGCATCCCGGTTTGGCTCATTATTCGTTGTTCCAGGTATGAGCAAGGTCTCATGAAAAAATTAGAAAATTTCACTTCATCGGAACTTCAAAAATTGATGCCGAAGTTAGTGAATGGTCGATCCGTTTACGCGTCAGTGTCAAACAATTGGAATTAATATCTTTATTTTATACATATAACTGCATTCAGCGAGTCAGACAGCGTATGTTGAACACAGGTTTATGCAATGTTATAGTACTTTGAGTGCGCATTCAGTGAAACATTCGCAGATACCGTATACCTTGAATTGATTTAAGCTGATTGTGAACGCCATCTATTCAAAACCACCTTTTCTTTGATCAATTACTGATATTCGAAAAATTCTCTATAAAATATAGCTCGAAAAATATAATGAAAATTAATTTGAAAATCACAAAAGTTGACAGGCCGAATAGTCGTGACTCAGCGAACCGCACACTCGCTGGCACAACACCACGAGGGGCGGGGCTATGAATGGAGGTCTGGATCTCGCTTAAGTTAAAATATTTTAAAATTCTGGAAGTGCTATCGTGATTCGGCATGTCCGAGAGCCCCATAACCGAAAAATAGGAATTTTAAATAGAGTTTGAAATTTTACGTGAACGTCCCTACTCCAAATTTGAGTTACTCAAATTTACCAATGGACTACCGTACTCTTATATCATAGTTAAGCTGGAGCACGCATTTGAGTTGCTGCGAAGTTTTATTTTTTAGTTTTTTTTAAAAATACTTTTATTTTAAGCATTATTATCTGTTTATTTTAAATTTGTAAGGGGAATTACAATAAAATACTTATTGAGTACGCTTAAGTCGGATTGGAGAATTAGAGTAATCTATGTGGATATCCCGTCAAGAGATGCACTGGGAAATGAATAAATGGGATGAAATAATGAAGAAGCAATCATTACTGATAAATAATTATTCTGCATATCAAAACAGATTGAACAGAACTTCATCGAGGATTCATCAAAGTATAACACAATTACTTTATCGGATGAACGGAACACAAAGAGTTGTCTAGCAGGAAATCTCAAGAACTCCAATCCTGGATAAAAATCGATAACACGGAATTGGGCTGTGATGAATAAAGTTTGAAAACGAGAATTCATAAACGTTTACTAAGTGAAAAAAGGATTAACAAAGCGGAATGAACTGAAACACGCAAAGAAACAAGGTACAGCTCATTATTATCTTGACTATGATTTAGCGACTTGGTGAAGAGTGAAATCGCGACGAGTGCACTGAAAAAAAAAAATATATTTTTGTTTCTGAATAAGGAAACAATTAAAAAAGTCCTTTTTTTTTTAAAAAAACCGCCCAGAAACCAAATTGATGAGATATTTTCGTTCAGTAAAAATGGATAAATATTTGGAAGAACCTCATTGGTGTGCTCCGAATCGGGTCTGGAATGGCGATACTTGGTTCCACACGAACACATAAGATAGATTCCCTTCTGAAAATTGGCATCTCGATAAAACGGTATTTTAAAAAAAATAAAAACTTACACTTCCTAGAGTCGACTTGTGGTGTGCTTGGAGATGTGATTGATACCCTCTCGCAGTCGATGGATATACCTACATTACAGGGAATATATTACAATCCAAACTAATCCTCATAATAATTGATTGTACACACTAAATATATACGATACTCACATCGCATAGAAGGCACTGGGGAGTCGTCTGAAAATAATTTGTCACTATTTCAAGTGTGTGAAAGGATTTGATCAAAATCGTGATATACCTTCTCATCAGCAATTTTGTGGAGAGTGAAATCGCGACGAGTGCACTGAGAAAAAAAAATAAATGAATAAACAATAAAACTGGTCTTAATTTAAACAGCAACCGGTTTGGAGCTAACTTGCATGATATATTATTGTTCAGTAAAATTGATAAATAATTGGAAGAATGATACTTCTTTGGTGTGATTGGATTCGGGTTTGGAATGGCGATATTTGACGCCACACGAGCATAGAAGATAGATTCCATTCTGAAAATTGAAAATTGACTAAAAAAACGCCCCCCATTATTTAAAAAAAAACTTACACCAAACACAGTCGACTTGTGATGTTTTTGGAGATGAGATATATACCCACACGCAGTCGATGGATATACCTGCATTACATGTAAAATAATGCATCTCCAAACTACTCCAAAAAAAAATTGAGCACATAGAATATATACAATACTCACATCGCACAGAAAACACTGGGGAGTCGTCTGAAATTGCTTATTAATTTAAATATGTCAACAGAATTTCCATGTACCTTCACATCGTCAGTCCTCCGAATCAATCCTTCGCTCATTCGAACTAGGGTGAAGTTAGCGATTTCGCACTCAAAAGTACAATATAATCGTTTTATTTATTTTTAACTTTTCACCGTATATGCGTGCTTATTGGAACGAGTTTCGACTCCACATTCACAGCGAAGAGCGAGACCAGACTGAAGATCAGTTCAATAGTAACAATGTTAAATTTCAGTTGGTTGGGATAGGCTATCTGCACCAGGTATGGTTGAAAAGAAATGAACTGACCAATACGAGAGTTGTAGAATGTTTCCTTTTGAGATGATCGATAAATGCACCAGCTGTCACTGTTTGGAACTGCAATCAATCAGTTAGAATAGGACAGTTTCAACTTCTCCACAACCCAAAAGTTCAAATTATAGTGTAAATTGCTAACCTCGCATTCAATGCACTTCATTATTTCAGAATTCTCCTTTACCTGTGATGATACTCTAGATGATTCACTCTTCTTCTTAAAAATAGGATCAGTACTTGAGTTAATCAAAGAAGAAACATACTGTATTCTTAATCTTCGGCTTTAATTTCTTCACGGTTGGTTCAAAATCATTTGAATGGTCCACAGATTCACAATCATCTTCATTTTCGAAATCAAGTTCATCTTCCATGTAATTCAGTGCAGTCGACTGAACAAGTTGTGAAACCTGCTATTTATTTAGCTCAATATTTACACACTTCACCTCATTCTTGATTGAAATCTCATCGAACAGCTCTTCCTTGGGCAATTTTAACCAAATCTAAATTAAACATATTTAAAACATTTACAAGCTAAATGACAACTTGTCATCGTTTAACGCAATTTTTTTGCAAAATCACATTGCAATCTGAATATAAAAATTATAGCACAAAATGATCAAGAAATACCTCAGATTGATCTCTGTCATCTTTCTCCACAATACTCGAGTCTTGTCTATCCCCAGAAATATTCCAATCTTCGTTGAGAGTATCCTTAAATTTTTGAGGATTCCCCGTTTCACACATTTAGTAAAAATAAAGAAGCGAGAAAAAATGGAGAGACCTACCGCATCATCATAAGGAATCTCTTCTTCTTTGATTGTCATTTTTTCTCCCCAGGGATCCTAAAATGTGTTGATACAATAAATCCTATTCGGCACACTTTTCACCTCCATCTTGATTTCGCCCTCATCGATTGATTCTTCCTTGATCAACTCGAACAAATTCGGATTATGAATTGAGTACTAAAAAGTTTAATTTAGTCTAAAATTAAATTAAAGATTAACGAAAACAAACAACTCTAATTTTATGAGCTCATCTTTTGACAACTATATCGAATATACATCATATTTTACGCAAAGGGTCGCTACCCAAGTAAATATGAATGAATGTAGCAAAATTATACGTATTTTGGTTTTTTCACAAGTACCTTTATATTAGATTGTTCGTCGATCGAAATAGACTCCTCGGGAAGAGCCATTCCTGAATGTCACTCGAATAATTACTAAGAGACTATAAATTTTTTGTGTCTGTCTGTCCGTCCGTGGGTATGTATGTGGGTGGGTATGTATGTATGTCACGCTCCGGAAAATGCTCAAAATCGCCCTTTTCGCTCGTTTCCAAGCCTAACTCCTTCAGCAAAAGACTTATAGAGAAAACTTTTTCCAAAAAAAAATCGATAATTGATTTCGTCATCATTATGCAATAATTCGTCTTTCGCGCCGTTCTCACCGGAAACTCAACCAAATCGATCATGTAATGAACCAAATGACTCGTCATGAAATTCTCGAAAAAATCAATATCCTATTTCATCATCACTATGCAATATTACGTAATGATGATGCAATAATTCATTTTTTACGCCGTTTTCGCTGGAAACTCGACCAAATCGATCGTGCTTGGCATCAAACTTCTCGTAATTAAAATTTTCAAACAAAAAGATACTCAATTTCGTCATCACTATGCAATATGACGAAATACTTGTTTACAAAACGATTTTTCGCTCCGTTTTCGCTGAAAATTAGGATGAATGTATCAAGTAGTTAGGTGGAACGCATTCACGCTTGCGGAAGGCTCGTGAGGCCGAGAGCGATCCGAAAAAAGTTGGAATGGAGCCACGAAGTGGCGTAGCCCGGCTAGTTTAATCGATAAATGTTTGAGATAACTATTCTGAATACCGCAACAGTTAGAACATCAACTCGTCAATAATTCAACAAAGCGTGACATTAACTTTATCGGATGAATGAGCTTCCAAATCAAGAGGAATAATCTTGAGTACTCGTAAGGAGAAATCGACAATTATGATACGATAAAAAAATTAACAAATTGATAATTAACATGATGTAAAAAAAAACGTTGGAAGTGGAACGAAGATACGTACAATAAACACAAGAAACAAAAAAAATACTAGAAAGAAACAAGAAACAACAAAATTATTAGCTTGAATATATCTCGATTCTTCTCACTTATCAACGACTATTTGCAGAGCGAACTCGCGACGAGTGCACTAAGAATAGATCAATTAAGAATTAATAAACATGAATTTAATTTATCCGGTAAAAAATTCACAGAAACGAATAATTAGATGAGATGTAATTCTGTTCTAAAATAATAGAAAATTATTAGAAAAGTACCTCTTTGGTATGCTCCCAAACGGATTGGCAATTACGGTATTGGGCTCCGCACTCACAAAGAAGCCAAATTCCATTCTGAAATAATGCATGTGTATTGAGTATTCACACCAGTGTTGAGCGACCCCTCCCCTCCTACTTTGGTGTGTAACCCCGCAATTGGACGTGCACCCGAAAATTAGGCGAAAATATTGATTTTTCACACTTGTACCCCAGTAATCACCCTCGTGTTCTAACAATAAGCAATAACTATTTCCAATTCAAGCAATCCCACCTTCTTCGGAATGACAAGGAAACTAGGCAGTATTCCCTATTTATTGCATCCTTGCGTACCCCTGAACACTGCCTAATGTAGGATGATTTGGAACCTTCAAAGAAGCGTTCAAACATCGACAAGAAACTTACAGCACTCAGAGACGATTTATGATGTCGTTCGAGATGCAGCATGTAGCCGTAGGCCGTCCCTGGATACTTCTGAAACAAAAAGAGAAAAAATAGCAATCAAAATTAGTCCACATCGTTAGATTCGAAGAGTGTAACGCTCACATCGCAAAGAAGACACCGGGGAGTCGTCTGAAATGAGGTTTGCTGACCATTATTTTAAAATGTGAATTAACAGAATTGGACAAAGAGCAATTTACCTTCTCATCCTCAATTCTCCGAATTGGTCCATCTCTCTTTCGAACTACAGTGAAATTCGCGATATCGCACTCAAAAGTTCAAAATTTTAAATTATGCATATTCTACACTTTTTATACCGTATAACACGGATTTTCTGTGAGAACGTTGGAATATTAGCGATTTTTGCCGCCAGAAAATATTTCATGCGCCCGATTTCGATGAAACTTGGATGTAACAAAGGGTTGGGGGGTATGATGAAGCTCTAACTTCCTGGTTCGGACAAATTTGCATATTATCGATTTTTTTGAGACTTAAAACTTCAAAGATGCATAATCTGCGAATTTTTATCCCACAGCGAACAGATTTCACACATCTTTTCATTTTCGTAATATGTCCCCTCCAAAATGATGTTTCCTCCTGCATGCCCATTGCCTTGATATCAGTATGAAACTGCAAACTGTAAACTGTAAACTATAAATAGTTCAAAAAGGATGTTTTCGGAGTGAAATGTCAGGAAAACCGATTTTCCGACCATAAAAGTGACCGTTTCTCGAAAATTTCCCATTAAGCTCAATTTTATTTCACCAATGAGTGTTCGAAAAGTATGTAACCAATGTCAACTGCTTCGAGGTGGTTTTCTCAGTCGATTCTTTATCAATTGGTCCAATTTTTTTCCAACGTGAATCTGAGCCTACCAGACGTAGGAAATAACCTGTCGCAAAGTCAATCGATTGCGTTCGGGCACCTTTCTACAAATCGGTGAAAGGCACCTAGGTGCCCGAGATAAGGTGCAGTTGACATGACTTTTCGAACACTGTCACCAATCGATTCTACGGATCATTTTAGGGGGCGGTCTCAATTTACCTAATGAGGGTAAGTGTGCATTTTCGGGATGAAAACGCTTGCAAGTGGCATGAAAATTTTTTTGCCAAATAACTCGAGAACGGTCGCTCCTACGACATTTTCGGATAAGAACATTTTTGTCTCATCTACATTTCATCTCTAATGTACTTTTTGATGGGATCATGTTGAATCGAGATATCCAGATATTCTCAAAAAACTGAAATATCGACTGTTCCGGCTCCCACTTAGTAAAGCTATGGTGAGAGGACAGCCCCCTAAAATGATCCGCAGAATCGATTGGTGAAATACAATTGAGCATCTAAATGGGAAATTTTCGAGAAACGGTCACTTTTATGGTCTGAAAATCGGTTTTCCTGACATTTCACCCCGAAAACGAAGTCGAAAACGAGCATCCTTTTTGAACTATTTGTAGATATTAAGAAAACGAAACGATGTCTGCTCGCTGTGCGATCAAAATTCGCAGAGTTATCTTTGAAGTAGTTAGAGCTTCATCATACCCCCAAACCTATGTTACATCCAAGTTTCATCGAAATCAGGCGCATTAAATATTTTCTGGTGGCAGGCACTTCAGTATTCTTACAGAAGATCCGTGACAAATGTGCCAATTCGAGAGAGCTTCGACTCCACAATCACAGCGAAGAGCAAGACCAGCCTGTATTCATTATTTGATTGACAAAAGTTTTGTCATTGTATGATAGCTCCAAAAATATGTATTGTCGAAAAAAAAATTGAACTGACCAAGGTCAGAGTAGTAGAATGCTTACTTCTGAGATGTTTTACGTAAGAACCGACTAGATTAGTTTGATACTGCAAACAACAAGCTATAAGAACAAAATCTCACCGCTAGTTTATTGTTCTTTCAATCGATTTTTTCCAAATAACTAAAAAAAATTATATTATCGGATTCTATATTTTCGATGGAGAAGAATCTATGTTTTTAAACAAAAAATCAAAAATATATTAAAACAACAAGATTACAGCTATTTTAGTAAAACTGAAAATCGCCGTATAAAATTGTCATGCGCCTAGATAGTTTGAGCAAATCTAGTCGAGCCGCTAGTTCACCATCAGTGGTTGAGATAGTTTTTAAACACACCATTACATTGTAAATAACTAACCTCGCATTCAGTGCACTTCATTTCTCTAGAACTTCGCTTTGAACTGGCTGCCCCACGCTTTTTCTCTACAGCACCAGAGAAATTCTGAAATATCAGCCAGAGAATTCCTAAACTAAAATTTTAAATAAAACGTGTACTTACATTAAACTTAATTTTTGGTACTTTGGGCTTCGATATTTTCACTATTGTTTCAGAATCTTCATTAGAATAGTCCAGAGGTTCAGAATTGGCGAATTTCACTGGTCTGGGCACATTTATCGAAGTTTTCTTCTCCACTTCAACAGTCTCGGATGAATCCTGAAATAAGGATAAAATAATAAAAAAATGGTTCAGCAGTTAATCCAACTTGCATAAACATATTCACCTTTTCTCCCTCTACTCCCATATTTTCATTATCCTTCGAATTATTCATTGTTTCATCAGCATCTTTGTTCTCAAAATTACCCTCATAACTCATGAAATTCATCTGACCAAGTAATGACAACAATTTTAATGGAGTTATATAATTTAAGATCAACTACCATACAGTTAAAAAAAGATGAATACATGTTACAACAGTACCAGTAATAAATGCTCATAACGTACCTCAGGCTGAGCCCAGTCATCACTATGCACAATATTAGAGACGTCTCCTCTATCACCAGCCAATTCCTGTTATTTTCGAATTCAATATTTCTAACACATACTATAGATATATTTGGATCAAATTGAATACAGATAAAAGAAAACTACCTCATCATCATTGTGCATTTCTTCATTCTTAACTTCCATTTCAGCACCCCAGATATCCTAAAAAAAGGATCTTGAAGATACTAAGAAATAAATTCGAAGCACGTTTCACCTCAATCTTGATTGCACTTTCATCAAATACTTCTTCTTTGGGCAATTCGAACAAACTAGGAACCTGAGTTAATTATTTTTACGAGTTGAAATACAAATGAAAACTAACGATAGGCTGTTCATTTCGCGATTGGTCAGCATAATCATTCGAAATGGGGGGATCCACCAGAGAAGATTCCTGACAATAAGTAAAGCCAACATAGGGACATATCATCACAAAAATTCTAGAATGTCGTTAAAATTACTCATTGAATTCCATAGCATCTATAAATTTCACAGAAAATGTGAGTTCACTAACTTTATTCTTCTTTATAGTCTCGGCTTTCAAATGGAATATTGGAAATACTACAAATAAAATTCGAAACATGTTTTTACCTCTTCCTTGAATAAATTCTCATCGAAAGGCTCTTCCTTGGGAAACTCGAACCAATTTGTAATCTGAATTAAATTTTGAAACAATGGGGACACTAAACCAATTTTTTAGTACTTTAAGCAATAAGAACTAACAGCTGTTGTTCCCGTGAACTATTGAGAAATATAATATATTGATATTTCAATGAATGAAATGAATTTCATGAAATGTTGTGTGAAAGATTTTTGGATGAAATGTGATATTCTAGAGGTTTCTAGAGGTTAATTAACGAATGTAACAGAATGAGATATTAAAATCAAAATGATATATCGATATCATAAAATCACTAACTTGCTCAGTCTGAGTAATTAATTCTCCACACTCTTTAACTTGATTTCTTCCCTTAGTTAATTCACAAAGAGTGAAATGAAGCCATTCGATGAGGCCGTACACAAGAGAGCGAACATCATCCTTGCTTAAAAATAATATATAAAAATCGTATTATTAATTGCTGATTGTAAAATGAAGGAAATCATACTCACCGAGTGTGATCTAACTGAAGGGAGAGCAAACGTGCGTATTCAAGGGACACCAAAGATGTCTGAATTTCCTGAAATATAGAACATTCGATATTTAAAAAAAATGCTTTAAATGCATAAACAAACAAAATGCTATAAAATTCAACTAGACACACATCGAGATCCGAATTCTTGTTGATAACTACAGCCATCGTATCGATTCCTCTTGAGAGAAGAGATACTATACTGTCATCCGATTCAGACGACATTTCGATACTCTGAAAATATTAACAAATTGAGATATCGAACATACTATTAAATTTTGTAACAATTGACTCTGAAGTGGGTTCTTAACCCTGAAAATCTTATTTTGGATACAATCCTGGAGCTAACTTATCAGTGACAATTTGTGGTAAAATGCTACATTTTAAAATAAACAAAGTCACCTTCTTCTTCCATTTTTCTACGATTGAAAGAGACTCCACGGGAAGAGCCATCTTTGAATGGCACTCGAATTTTGGAATGCGATTAAAGATTGAAATATTCATTCTGCCTATGCTAACAGATAGACCATCATGTAATCAAGGAGTCACTAAAGCACAACAAAAATAATTTATCGGACGAACGAAAATACAAGTTTCGATCCAACAAGAAATACTCCCGAGAACTCTAACCATAAACGAGAAAAAAACGATAATTCAGAATTAGGATGTGATAAATATGGAAATGGGAACTTATCCGTAAATGTTTAACAATTGACAACACGATTAACAAAATTGAAGTTTGAACAACAAGAAAAATAAACAAGAAAAAACTAATTATTTGCTCGAAGATATTTGTGAAGAGTATACTCGCGACGGGTACACTGAGAAAAGAGATTTTTTGCCATGAAAAGTTTTGTATTACTTTCAAATTCTATCCTTGGAAAAAAACACTTAAAACGATAAATAAGAATTAACATAGTTCAGAAAAAAACAATTGGACATGCCAAAATGAAGTACCTCTTTAGTGTGTTTGGAAATGGCAGAAGGTTTTTTCGAGAAGAACTTGGCACCGCATTCACAAAGAAGCCAGATTCCATGCTGTAAAGCGTTTGTCGATAAACGCGACTACTGAAGATAAATTATTTTCAAATATCATATGAGGCCGTTTGCGAGAGAGTCGGACAAGAGTTGGCACAGGTAAAAAATACCAACTCTCTGAAACTTTGCGCTGTGGGGTTCTTGACGGTGCTGATGACGATGGGTATATTCGTTTTGGTCATCGAAGCCTCGTTGGCTCCAGACGACGTCACGTCGAAATCGATTTTTGACGTTTATGTCGATAACTGATAAAACTAATTTTTTGTGAATACGCCCCCCGGGGGCAGAATTGGATGGCGATCACGTCTGGTCACTTTAAATTGCATTATTTATTTTAATTATTTTGTAAAATGAAACTTTTCGCAAACTGCAGTGCTATAGTGGAGACTAGCATAGATCGGACCGGAATGTCACGAGGATTCCAATTCTGTTTTCCGCTTCAGAATCCATCATGCACCTTTTGAAATATTCAACTTATAGTGTACCTGGCTTGTAAGTAAATCTTACCTTCCTTCTCCTTGTTGGCTTCCGATCTTTTGATCTACCGGAGTCTCTCTATCATGACCTCTTCCCATCTCTGCGCTCTCTCGATTCCCCATACTCTCTCGCCTCACTCAGGAGGGAGACTCCGATCGATAAGAGGAAGGAAGTAAACAAGGGAAGGATGGTAAGATTTACTTACAAGCCAGGTACACAATAAGTTGAATATTTCAAAAGGTGCATGATGGATTCTGAAGCAGAAAACGGATTTGGAATCCTCGTGACATTCCGGTCCGATCTATGCTTCTCTCCACTATAGCACTGCAGGTTGCGAAAAGTTTCATTTTACAAAATAATTAAAATAAATAATGTAATTTAAAGTGACCAGACGTGATCGCCATCCAATTCTGCCCCGGGGGACGTATTCACGAAAAATTAGTTTTAGCAGCTATCGAAATAAACGTCAAAAATCGATTTCGACGTGACGTCGTCTGGAGCCAGTGAGGCATCCCTGGGCAAAATGAGTGTGCACATCATCATCAGCACCGTCAAGAACCCCACAGCGCAAAGTTTCAGAGAGTTAACATTTTTGACCTGTGAAGACTCATTCGGATTTGTTCGATTCTTTCGCAAACGGCCTCATATAACGCAGTGTACCTTCTCTCTCATTATTATCCTTCTATCTCTCATTAATCACTCTAGAAAATTGAATAGTATTTAGGAATTTTTTTAAAAATATTATGGCCACTTAGCTCCATTATAAAAATTGGAAAAAAGAAACGTACAGCCCTCAGGACAGAATTGTGGTGAATCTTAAGATGATAGATATATCCATAGGCCGTCTTTGGATACGCCTGAAACATAAGAGAGACACTTCTCTGTTTTGGTCCATCCATTTCTCGCAGAGCATCCCTATCATTCTTATTTTCTAGCACCCTCCATAATCATAGCTGTTACAGACCGGGTCAAATAAATAAAAAGGAGAACCACAGATAGAGACCGCAAGCCCCGCCCACATGCGAGGGATAGGGAATCGACGAAAAGTGGGATCGAGAGTGTGCAAGTCGAATTCTTAACCGATTTGGTCGATCAAAATTGCGTTGGATAGGTCTCAGCTTCCTCTTTAAGTGGTCCAATGCGCACTATGATCGGATTTGTCAAAATCGGTTAAAATCCCGATTAAATAGCTCGGAATAGGTGTTTAGAGGCTTTCCCGAGTACGTATCACAGTGCGCATTGAATAGATTGTAATTTCTATTTTTTTTGAAGATTTTTAGAGAAGAAATCACACGAATCGGATGTTTCCCCGATTTGCACAATTTTTCCAAAGATTCACGCACGTGCGCGCGCATTTCCTCTCCCTCTTCCTTCGCCTCCCCCCGCCTCTCCCCGTTGTTTCTAACCCGTAGTGAATAGTATACGCCGTGCCTATAGCTGTCCAAATTTCTCTTGGGAATTGTCTCTCACGACTTAGCGAAGCTCTAGCTCTCGAATATGGTAGGGAGCTGTAAAAAGGCTCCGCCCACTTTTGGCTGGTCCCGTTTTCGGCGGCATTTCTGTTATGCCCTACACGCATGGTTTTTGGCCCATAACTCGGTTCAAAGATGAGATATCGATAAACGGCAAAAAGTATGATCTTATTCGGACCAAGAGGGATAGAATGGGTACTTAAACATGACCTTGCGATTGATTCCGTCTATACCGTTGCGGTCTCTAACCACAGAGAAAAAAACTCTATAGTCGGAACTAGTCCACAATCAGCAGATATTAGTGTCCATTAAATTAGTGTAACCCTCACATCACATAGGAGACACTGGGGAGTGGTCTGAAAAGGGGTTTATTAATCAACATTTTTACAAGTATGTTATAAGCTAGAAAATAAAATAAATAACCTTCACATCATTGCGTGTCTGAATCGGTCCATCTCTCTTTCGAACAACAGTGAAATTGGCGATATCGCACTAAACAGTACAATAATTTCTTTTGTATATTTTATATATTTTTTACCTCAGAAATGTGCCCACTCGAGCGAGTTTCGACTCCGCAATCACAGCGAAGAGCGAGGCCGGCCTGCATTCATAAATTACATATTTTGCATTTGATAAAAGAATTCTTTGGAAAAGCACGCTCAAAAGGCGTCTTCGAAAATAAATAATAATAATAAAATCACTGAATGATGGTGCTCCGGGATTGAAGATAATGACTAAACTAACCAATGTGAGAGTTGTAAAATGCACTTTTCTGAGATGATGGATGTACGAACCAGCAGACGTTGTTTGGTACTGTAATCGGTAAACTATGTACTCCGAATCTCAACTTTTTTGTAAAAAAAATTACTAACCTCGCATTCAGTGCAGTTCATTATTCTTGAATTTCTCTTACGCCTGGCTGACCAATCCATCTTGTCGATAGCTTCATGAAAATTCTGAACACCAATATTGACTTCCTTAGATTTAAATTCCATACAATTTGTTTTTTTAAAGATGGTTTAGTGCAGAACACATCAGAATCGGCACGAAAAGATAATGTAGATAGAATAATTAACAATGTACCTCCTGTGTCCTATAATCGTTATCCACACTATTCGAGTTGATTTCTCTATTCTCAGAAGTATCCCAATCAGCCAAATTAGTATCCTGAAAATGACTGTTTTAAACATGTCCATAATAAAATCAAACATCATCTCACCACATCATCATTAGGAATCTCTTCTTCTTTAATTTCCATTTCATCTCCCCAGTAATCCTGGTATGGAAAATAGTTAACAACCAGTATGAGCCACTTTACACCTCATCCTTAATTGAAATCTCATCGAGTGATTCTTCTTTGGACAACTCGAACAAAACAGGAATCTGAGTTTCAAATATTAAACATTGGTTTAGTGTAATTAAAATTAACAATAGCCGGTTCATCACGTGATACAGCATACGAGTTATGAGAGTAATTATTCGAACATACATCGGCGACTTTGTGAAGAGAGTATTCACGACGGGTACACTGTGCAAAAAAAATTAACCAAGATTAATCATTTCAATTATTTTGATCGAATGGCAATCCCATCTAACTTTTTTTTAAAATAAGAACCTGGAAGTACTTTTTTTAAAAGTTCGGGAAAAAAATTAAAATATCAGAGAAAACATTATATACTGGAAAAGTACCTCTTTATATATATAAAATATCAGAGAAAACATTATAAACTGGAAAAGTACCTCTTTATTGTGCTCCGGTTGGGAATGAGAAGAAGAGCGGTACGTCATTCCACAAGAGCATTGAAGGAAGATACCATGCTGAAAACATATACACACTAACCACCAGTTTATCTGAATGATCTCCCACAAAATGCTATTCCCTATCATTCGACAATTCGTTTTACTGCATCATAATTTCTAATTTGTACCGCGTTTCCCTTGTGAACACGCATAAATATATACATATATACATACAGCCGAGAAAAATAAATATAGTCCTACATGGCTCAGAACAGTATTATGATGGCGATGGAGATGAGTAATGTAGCCATAAGCAGTCCTTGGATACCACTGAAACAAAAAATATTATAATATGAGTTTCATTGAATTTGTGCATCGCAAACCTCGCATAGTAGACACTGAGGAGTCGTCTGAAATAAGGAATGTTAATCAATATTTTGAAAGTGTGTTTATTGAATTTCATACATACAAATGTACCTTTATATCGTTAATTCTCTGAATTGGCCCATCTCTCAACCGCACAAGGGTGTAGTTGGTGATATCACACTCAATATTACAATATTATAATTTATATCTCTTCATCCCTTTTTACCGTTCTATTGTGGCTATACGAGAGAGCGTCGACTCCACAATCACAGCGAAGAGCAAGACCAGCCTGTATTTAGAAAATACTAAAGGTAGAGGAGAAATTAACCAACCATTACGAGAGAGGTAGAATGCTTCCTTCTAAGATGTGTTATGAAAGAACTAGCAGACCTTGTTAAAAACTGCAATCAGCATGTTACTTTAAAAAAATATTATTTATCCGCACTGATGTTACAATTATGGGGGCGGGGGGTTGATATACGCACCATCTCAACCCTAGTATTTCCAACTCATATTCTCCTAATTGTAAATTATATTTAGCCAAAAAACTGACCTCGCATTCAGGACAATTCATTTCTCTAGAATTTCTCTTAGGTATGACTGATCGACTCATCTTTTCGATAGCACCCGAAGAATTCTGAAAAAAAGCAAGTCGAAATGAGTTCCCGCTTTTGTACATTTATTCAAAAATCAGCAAAATTACTCACAGACTCCGAGGACTCATCCGTAGAATGCTCGCTTCTGAGGTGTTCAACGAATGAATTAGCTGAAGTTGTTTGGAACTGGAATTGTTAATTTATGCACACCGAATCTCAATCATAATATTCCACAACAGGTATGATAGACCTTCAATTATCTCCAGTAAGAATATACCAACCTGGCATTTAGTACAGGTCATAATTCTAGATTTTTCCTTTGAGCTGCCTGATCCACCTTTCTTCTCAATCGCATCAGAAGATTTCTTAAATTTCAGTCAAATTGAGTTTTTAAAAGTTCACAAATCACTGAAAGTCTTACTTTGCTCTTCATCTTCGAAAATTCGCCCTTTGGTTTCTTCATCAATGGCTCAGAATCTTCATCAGAATAGTCCAGAGATTCACAAGCATCCTGAATACTTGGAACAGATTATCTTAAAACTCACGAAAGAAAAATAGAGAAAAGATATATTATAAACAGGAACCTACCACATTATCATGGTCCATCTCTTCATCATCGATTGCCATTTCATCTCCCCAGGGATCCTAAAAAGGTAATCTAGTTTATGCAATGAGACCAATTTGAAGCACTTTTCACCTCAATCTTGGTTTCGCCCTCATCGATTGAATCTTCCTTGATCAATTCGAACAAATTCGGATTCTGAATTGAATTCAAAAATGAATGGAATAACAAAAACTAACGATAGGAGGTTCATTTCGTGAGTGATAATAGGCTAACCTACCACATTATCATTGGATATCTCTTCTTCCTTGAATGCCATTTCATCCCCCCATGGATCCTGAAAGGGAATCTTGTTTATACAATTAAACCTATTTGAAACACTTTTCACCTCAATCTTGATTTCTCCTTCATCGATTGGTTCTTCCTTCAACTCGATCAAATTCGGATTCTGAATTAAATGTTTAAAAAAAGAAGTGAAAGATAAACGAAAACTAACGATAGGTGGTTCATCTCGTGAGTGATCATAGGCAACATTGGAAGAATAATTCGATGGAAGGGCTTCCACTGGACGCTCCTAAGGAATATAACACTAATAAACTCTGCTTTAGTGTAAATGTGGTTTCAAAATGCTGCACATGTTGATTTTAAAGTACCTGCTTACTATACTGTTCGTTGATCGAAATAGACTCCTCGGGGAGAGCCATTCCTCACTGAATATCGAATAAAGAATAAGATTATAGTCGCAATCGATATTTAAAAACAGCGATTTTAAATTATCGGTAGGATACTACGTTTTCGACGATGGGGAATCTATTAACAAAAAAAAAGAAAATTTAAAAATAAATAATAACAAAATTAAAGCGATAAACCAAGACCAAGAGACTACCGTACTCTTTTAGTTGAGAGTTGGAGCAAGCATTTGAGTTGGAGCGAAGTTTTGTGTTCGTGTTCAAAAAATAAAACATTTTTTTATTTATTTTTGAAAATTATTTTCTGTTTATTTTATATAGTGATGGGTCGGATTTCAATAAAAAATATCCCAATTATTAAGCGTATGCCAGAGTGCAGAATTACATTGATCCAAGTGCATAAACCGATATATACGAGATGCACTGGGGAATAAATCATTGGGATGAAATAATGTTCATTAGAGCTTCAAATAATCATTCTGCATACCGTAACAGATAAAAAAGAAGTTAATTAACCGCGAAGTACGTTATAAAAATTTTATCTGATGAATGAAATATTGTAATTGTGACCTAACAAGAATGATTCTCAAGTAGTCTAATCTTAGCCAGAATCTATAATTAGGTTATGATAAACGAAGGAAGAAAATGAGAACATATCAGTGAACGTTTAACAATTGACAACACGATTCACTTTTT